>JAEOAD010002857.1:0-267330 GCA_036365145.1 Orientallactaga sibirica
GAAGCAGAACTAAATGACCCCAATGTGGCTCAGGGAAACTCACGGAAGAGGGGGCGGAAAGATTGTTAGAGTCACAAGTTGGGGCATTATGCACAGAGACTGGGGCCTATCCACCAGAACTCTTGAGTAAAATCACAATGCATGACCCACATTCCCATTGATGAGGGTCCTTTGATCATTGCTGAAAACTGTACTGTGTGAAATAAGTTAGTTCTATTCTCGGAATGACTTGCTTTACTACGAATACGGTTGAGTGAAGCAAGTTGATACATTCCTGTTTTGTGTAATCTAAGAAGGTGTACAACATAGTAGATTTGTCTCATTTCTAAAGTGTTTTGCTTAGAAAACAAAGGTCTTCATTGACAAACATTGTACTGTGTGAAATAAGCTAGTTCTGTTCTTGGAAATAGTTGCTTTCTCACGAAGAAGGTTGAGTGCAGGAAGTAGATACTTTCCTGCATTGTGTATTCTAACAATATGTATAACTTAGTAGATTAGTTTCATTCTAAGGTAGTTTGCTTATGAAACAAAGATCGTCATTGCCGAAAACTGTACTGTGAGAAATAAGCTAGTTCTGTTCTTGCAATCAGTTGCTTTCCCACGAAGACGGTTGAGTGGAGCAAGTTTATACTGTCATGGTTTGTGAAATCTAACAAGACGTACAACTTAGTAGATTCATTTCATTTCTAAAGTAGTTTACTTAGAAAACAAATATCTTCATTGCCGAAAACTGTATTCTGTGAAATAACCTAGTTCTGTTCTCGGAATGAGTTTCTATACTATGAAGACGGTTAAGTGCAGCAAGATCAAACTTTCCTGGTTTGTGTAAACTCACAAGATGTACAACTTATTAGATTCGTTTCATTTGTAAAGTAGTTTGCTTAGAAAACAAAGATCTTCATTGCCGAACACTGTACAGTGTGAAATAAGCTAGTTATGTTCTCGGAATGAGTTGCTTTACTACAAAGACGGTTGAGTGCAGTAAGTTGATACTTTATTGGTTTGTGTAATCTATCAAGATGTACATCTTAGTAGATTAGTTTCATTTCTAAAGTAGTTTGCTTAGGAAACAATGGTCTTCTAAGAATGAGTTGCTTTCCCATGAAGATGGTTGAGTGCCGGAAGTTGATACTTTCCTGGTTTGTGTAATCTGAAAAGATCTACAACTTATTAGATTCTTTTCATTTCTAAAGTAGTTTGCTTAGAAAACAAGGTTGAGTGAAGGAGGTTGATACTTTCCTGCATTGTTTAATCTAACAAGATGTATCACTTAGTAGATTCGTTTCATTCTAAGACAGTTTGCTTTGAAAAGAAAGATTTTCATTGCTGAACACTGTACCGTGTGAAATAAGCTAGTTCTGTTCTCGGTATGAGTTGCTTTACCACGAAAAAGGTTGAGTGCAGGAAGTTGATACTTTCCTGGTTTGTGTAATCTAACAAGATGTACAACTTATGAGATTCGATGCATTTCTAAAGGAGTTTGCTTAGAAAACAAAGATCTTCATTGACGAACACTGTACCGTGTGAAATAAAGAAAAATCTTGATTGCCAAGCACTGTATTGTGTGAAATAAGCTAGTTCTATTATTGGAATTAGTTGCTTTACTATGAAGATGGTTCAGTGCAGCAAGTTTAAACTTTCCTGGATTGTGTAATATAAGAAGATATATAACTTAGTAGATTTGTTTCATTTCCAAAGTAGTTTGCTTAGAAGACAAATTTCTACATTGCCAAACACTGTACTTTGTGAAAAAAGCTAGTTCAGTTCTCGGAAGGAGTTGCTTTCCCATCAAGACGCTTGAGTGTAGCAAGTTGATACTTTCCTGGTTTTTGTAATCTATGAAGATGTACACCTTAGTATATTCGTTTCATTTCTAACGTAGTTTGCTTACACAACCAAGAAATTCATTGCCGAAAACTCTACTGTGTGAACTAACAAGATGAACAACTTATGAGATTCGTTTAATTTCTAACGTAGTTTGTTTAGCAAAGAAAGATCTTCATTGGAGAACACTATACTGTGTGAAATAAGCTAGTTCTGTTCTCAGAATGAGTTGCTTTCCGATGAAGATGGTTGAGTGCAGAAAGTTGATACTTTCCTGGTTGGTGTAATCTAACAAGATGTACAACTTAGTATATTTGTTTCATTTCTAAAGTAGTTTGCTGAGTAAACTAAGGTCTTCATTTCCAAACACTGTACTGTGTGAAATAAGCTAGTTCTGTTCTCGGTATGAGTTGCTTTACCATGAAGAAGGTTGAGTGCAGGAAGTTGATACTTTCCTGTTTGTGTAATCTAACAAGATATACAGCTTATGAGATTCGTTTCATTTCTAAAGGAGTTTGCTTAGAAAACAAAGATCTTTATAGACAAATACTGTACCATGTGAAATAAGCTAGTACTGTTCTCGGAATGAATTGCTTTCCTACGAAGAAGGTTGAGTGCAGCAAGCTGATAGTTTCCTGGTTTGTGTAATCTAACAAGATCTATAACTTAGTAGATATGTTTAATTTCTAAAGTTAGTTACTTAGAAAAGAAAAATCTTCATTGGCAAGCACCATATTGTGTGAAATAAGCTAGTTCTGTTCTTGGAATGAATTGCTTTACTATGAAGATGGTTCAGTGCAGCAAGTTGAAACTTTCCTGGATTGTGTAATCTAACAAGATATATTAACTTAGTAGATTCGTTTGATTTCTAAAGTGGTTTGCTTACAAAACCAAGAAATTCATTGCCGAAAAATGTACTGTGTGAAATAGTCTAGTTCTGTTCTCGGAACGAATTGCTTTACCACGAAGAAGTTTGAGTGGAGCAAGTTGATACTTTCCTGGTTTGTGTAATCTAACAAGATGTATAACTTATGAGATTCGTTTCATTTGTAGTGCAGTTTGCTTAGAAAACAACGGTCTTCATTGCCAAACACTGTACTGTGTGAAATAAGCTAGTTCTGTTCTCGGTATGAGTTGCTTTACCACGAAGAAGGTTGAGTGCAGGAAGTTGATACTTTCCTGGTTTGTATAATCTAACAAGATGTACAACGTATGAGATTCGTTTCATTTCTAAAGGAGTTTGCTTAGAAAACAAAGATCTTCATAGACAAATACTGTACCATGTGAAATAAGCTAGTACTGTTCTCGGAATGAGTTGCTTTCCTACGAAGAAGGTTGAGTGCAGCAAGCTGATAGTTTCCTGGTTTGTGTAATCTAACAAGATCTATAACTTAGTAGATATGTTTCATTTCTAAAGTTAGTTGCTTAGAAAAGAAAAATGTTCATTGTCAAGCACTATATTGTGTGAAATAAGCTAGTTCTGTTCTTGGAATGAGTTGCTTTACTACGAAGATGGTTCAGTGCAGCAAGTTGAAACTTTCCTGGATTGTGTAATCTAACAAGATATATTAACTTAGTAGATTCGTTTGATTTCTAAAGTGGTTTGCTTACAAAACCAAGAAATTCACTGCCGAAAAATGTACTGTGTGAAATAGTCTAGTTCTGTTCTCGGAATGAGTTGCTTTACCACGAAGAAGGTTGAGTGGAGCAAGTTGATACTTTCCTGGTTTGTATAATCTAACAAGATGTACAACTTATGAGATTCGTTTCTTTTGTAGCGCAGTTTGCTTAGAAAACAATGGTCTTCATTGCCAAACACTGTACTGTGTGAAATAAGCTAGTTCTGTTCTCGGTATGAGTTGCTTTACCACGAAGAAGGTTGAGTGCAGGAAGTTGATACTTTACTGGTTTGTATAATCTAACAAGATGTACAACGTATGAGATTCGATTCATTTCTAAAGGAGTTTGCTTAGAAAACAAACGTCTTTGTTGCCGAACACTGGACTTTGTGAAATAAGCTAGTTCTGTTCTCGGAATGAGTTGCTTTCCCACGAAGACAGTTGAGTGCAGCCAGATCAAATTTTCCTGGTTTGTGTAATCTAACCACACCTCACCAGCTGAAACCATAGAACCATAGAACAATGCAGGGGAAGGGCAAGAATACAGTGTTCAAAGCGATCACAACACCAGAAAAAGGCTGAAGGAGATAAACACAGAGAACATCCAACTCCAACTAAGCCACATATCCAGAGACACAGAGGCTCCCAAAACCTCATCAAGGAAGCAGAACTAAAATGACCCCAATGTGGCTCAGGGAAACTCACGGAAGAGGGGGCGGAAAGATTGTTAGAGTCACAATTTGGGGCACTACGCACAGAGACTGGGGCCTATCCACCAGAACTCTTGAGTAAAATCACAATGCATGACCCACATTCCCCATTGATGAGGGTCCCTTTGAAAGTGGGAGGACGGGGTGGAGGACAATGGAAACAATACTATGAATGTACAATCAGAATAATATAAATAAATATATATATATTAAAAATGAAAAAGAAAAAGAAAACAAAGAGCTTCATTGCCAAATACTGTACTTTGTGGAATAATCTAGTTCTGTTCTTGGAATGGGTTTCTTTCCCACGAAGACTGTTGAGTGCAGAAAGTTGACACTTTCCTGCTTTTTGTAATCCAGCAAGATGTACAACTTAGTACCTTTGTTTCATTTCTATTGTAGTTTTCTTAGAAAAGAAAGATCTTCATTCCCGAACACTTTACTGTGTGAAATAACCTAGTTCTCATCAAGATAGAGATGCTTTCCTATGAAGACGGTTGAGTGCAGCATATCAAACTTTCCCAGTTTGTGTAATCTAACAAGATGTACAACTTAGTAGATTCCCGTCTTTTCTAAAGTAGTTTCCTTAGAAAACAAAGATGTTCATTGCCGAACACTGTACTGTGTGAAATAAGATAGGTCTGTTCACGGAATGAGATGCTTTCTAAAGCAGTTTCCTTACAAAACAAAGATCTTCATTGCGGAATGCTGTACCCTGTGAAGTAAGCTAGTTCTGTTCTCGGAATGAGATGCTTTACTACGAAGATGGTTGAGTGCACCTAGTTGATTCTTTCCTGGTTTGTGTAATCTACGAAGATGTACAACTTAGTAGATTCGTTTCATTTCTAAAGTAGTTTCCTTAAAAAACAAAGATGTTCATTGCCGAACACTGTACTGTGTGAAATAAGCTAGTTCTGTTCGCAGAATGAGATGCTTTCCTAAGAAGACGGTTGAGTGCAGCAACATCAAACTTATCTGTTTTGTGTAATCTAACAAGATGTACAGCTTAGTAGATTCGCTTCATTTCTAAAGTAGTTTGTTTAGACAATAAATATCTTCATTGCCGAAAACTGTACTGTGTGAAATAAGCTACTTCTGTTCTCGGAATGAGTTGCTTTCCCACAAAGAAGATTGAATGCAGCAAGTTGATACTTTCCTGGTTTGTATAATCTAACAAGATGTACATTTTAGTAGATTTGTTTCATTTTTAAAGTAGTTTGCTTAGAACACAAAGATCTTCATTGCCAAACACTGTACTTTGTGAAATAAGCTAGTTCTGTTCTCGGAATGTGTTGCTTTCCCACGAAGATGGTTGAGTGCAGCAAGTTGATACTTTCCTAATTTGTGTAATCTAACAAGATGTACAACTTAGTAAGTTCATTTCATTTCTAAAGTAGTTTTCTTAGAAAAGAAAGATCTTCATTCCCGAACACTGTACTGTGTGAAATAAGCTAGTTCTGTTCTTGGAATTAGTTGCTTTCCTACGAAGACGGTTGAGTGCAGCATATCAACTTTCCTGGTCTGTGTACTCTAACAAGATGTACAACTTAGTAGATTCCCATCTGTGGTAGTTTAAATATATGTCCCCCAATATATTCAGTGGTTTATTACTTATAGTTTGTATTTGCAATCACCTTGCTAGAGGCAAGGTCACTGGGGCCCCAGTCTTAAGGTGTGGAGATGGTTTGAGATTCCATTGTAAAGATATGCAAATGTGCCTAACAGAAGTTCCTAAAATGTGCTGTGTGACCTTTTGGCTGTAGTTTTGCTCTGTGTGCTGTGGTGGCTGGTTGGCTTTTTGCTCTCTCTGTTTGGCCCTGTGGAAAGCAGGCCGTTTCTCCTGCTTTTATGAAACTTCCCCTGGATCTGTAAGCTTCAATAAATAATATCCCTTCCTCCATAACTGTGCCCGGTCTGGAAGTTCATCTCAGCGAACCTAAAACTGTCTGCTACAGTAAAGTGGTACCAGAAGTGGGCTAAAATAAACCTGACCGTATGGATATTCGTCTTTTGGAACCTTTGCTTTGGAGGAATAGGCATGGACTTGATGCTTACAACTAAAAGTGCCTTCTGGAGTGATAAGCCAAGTTTTATGGACTATTCTGATAAAAGTTTAAAAATACTAAGTGCAGATAGTACTAAACTTCAAGGCTTGACTTATGAGTTTTCTAAGGGAAAAAAAAGACTACAAAAGACTTTGTTGAAACTGGGCTACTGGCATAAGGAATGGCTACGTTCCGCTATCCAGGCCCAGAGTGTTTAATCAAGGTTAAATTTATAATAGACTGATGTGCTTGGCTAAAGATATTGGACTGAGATTTTAAGATTTTAAGTTAAAAAATCTCAAGCTAATTAAAAACAAAGACACTAAAACTGGTTTTAAGTTACTGGAGCTGCTATTGTCAACACATTAACAATCTTAAAAAAGGTTAAAAAAGGTGGCCAGACTTGATTTACATTAAAACAATGGAGAGGATGCCTGAAAAAAGACTGTTAAAAATGCAAACTCTTTGAAAAGAGTTGACTGGAAAAGGAACCTGCTTTTCAAGGCTATGGTTTATTTTGTCCCTGGATTTAGAATATGGCTGTGTCCTGCACACCTGGTATTAGTTTTGAAAATATGAAAAATGCATGGAGTGGTCATGAGTTGCACACGGTTCCAGGAGCCGCTGCTGAGATGTGGCATGAGGCAGGGCATGAAGACCCTCAGGAATAGGATAAAAGAGCCTTTGGAAGATAGACCGTGGTTTTCATGGAGACCTAAAGATGTTTTGAATATACCAGGACTGTTCAAAAGGGCTACCATGGAGTGCACTGTTGACATAAGATAAAAGTTTTCCCTGGCGACTCTGCCCAGCTGGAGGGGTGAAATTAAAAAACCTGGAGACTGTTAGTCTCTAGTTATATTAAACTTGAACTGCAAAAGTTTGATGACAATTGATAGTGGTTGAGTTTACAATATTCTAATCTCTCCTTGCTATGCCTTATACCAGTTAAAATGTTTACACTGTGCCTTTACATTGTTGAATGTATTTAACTTGTTTGATTTTACAGGACTCACTATCTTAAGTTGATCAAGACTGTAAGAACATTTGAAATTGGACTGAGTACAATTTACAATGTGTAATAGTTATAAATCTGTTGGGGGGCCAAGAGCTAAATATATTGGGGGCCAGGGGTGGAATGTGGTAGTTTAAATATATGTCCCCCAATTGCATCTGCAATCACCTTGCTAGAGGCAAGGTCACTGGGGGCCCCAGTCTTAAGGTGTGGTGATGGTTTGAGATTCCATTGTAAAGATATGCAAATGTGCCTAACAGAAGTTCCTAAAATGTGCTGTGTGACCTTTTGGCTGTAGTTTTGCTCTGTGTGCTGTGGTGGCTGGTTGGCTTTTGCTCTCTCTGTTTGGCCCTGTGGAGAGCAGGCCGTTTCTCCTGCCTTTATGAAACTTCCCCTGGATCTGTAAGCTTCAATAAATAATATCCCTTCCTCCATAACTGTGCCCGGTCTGGAAGTTCATCTCAGCGAACATAAAACTGTCTGCTACACCGTCATTTCTAAAGTAGTTTCCTTAGAAAACAAAGATGTTCAGTGCCGAACACTGTACTATGAAATAAGCCAGTTCTGTTCTCGGAATGAGTTGCTTTCCCACGAAAGGTTGAGTGCAGCAAGTTGATGCTTTCCTGGTTCGTGTAATATAACAAGTGTACAGCTTAGTAGATTCGTTTCATTTCTAAAGTCATTTGCATAGAAAACAAATATCTTCATTGCCGAAAACTGTACTGTGTGAAATAAGCTAATTCTGTTCTCGGAATGAGTTGCTTTCCCACGAAGACGGTTGAGTGCAGCAAGTTGATACTTTTGTGATTTGTGTAATCTAACACGGTGTACATCTTAGTAGATTCGTTTCATTTCTAAAGTCGTTTGCTTAGAAAACAAAGGTCTTCATTGCCAAACACTGTAGTGTGTGAAATAAGCTAGTTCTGTTCATGCAATGAGTGCTTTCCTACGAAAACGGTTGAGTGCAGCAAGATCAAACTCTTGGTTGGCGTAATCTAACAAGATTTACAACTTAGTAGACCCGTTTCATATCTAAAGTAGTTTGCTTAGAAAACAAAATCTTCATTGCGGAAAATTGTACTGTGTGAAATAAGCTAGTTCTGTTCTCAGAATGAGTTGCTTTCCTACAAAGATGGTTGTGGGCAGCAAGTTGAAACTTTCCTGGATTGTGTAATCTAACGAGATGTACAACTTAGTAAATTCATTTCATTTCTACAGTAGTTTGCTTAGAAAACAAAGATCTTCATTGCCAAACACTGTACTGTGTGAAATAAGCTAGTTCTCTTCTCTGAATGAGTTACTTTACCACGAAGAAGTTTGAGTGAAGGAAGTTGATACTTTCCTGGATTGTGTAATCTGAAAAGATGGAAAACTTAGTAGATTCTTTTCCTTTCTAAAGTAGTTTGCTTAGAAAAGAAAGGTCTTCATTGCCGAACACTGTACTGTGTTAAATAAGGTAGTTCTGTTCTGGGAATGAGTTGCTTTCCCACGAAGACTGTTGAGTGCAACAAGTTGATACGTTCCTGGCTTGTTTAATCTAACAAGATATACAACTTAGTAGATTCGTTTCCCTTCTAAAGTAGTTTGCTTAGAAAACAAAGATCTTCATTGCCGAACACTGTACTGTGTGAAATAAGCTAGTACTGTTCACGGAATGAGATGCTTTTCTATGAATACGGTTGAGTGGAGCAAGATCAAACTTTCCTGTTTTGTGGATTCTAACAAGATGTACAACTTAGTATATTCGCTTCATTTCTAAAGTAGTTTCCTTTCAAAAGAAAGATCTTCATTGCCGAACGCTGTACCCTGTGAAGTAAGCCACTTCTGTTCTCGGAATGAGATGCTTTACTACGAAGATGGTTGAGTGCACCTAGTTGATTCTTTCCTGGTTTGTGTAACCTACGAAGATGTACAACTTAGTAGATTCGTTTCATTTCTAAAGTAGTTTCCTTAGAAAACAAAGATGTTTATTGCCGAACACTGTACTGTGTGAAATAAGCTAGTACTGTTCACGGAATGAGATGCTTTACTAAGAAGACTGTTGAGTGCAGCAAGATCAAACTTTACTGTTTTGTGGATTCTAACAAGATGTACAACTTAGTAGATTCGCTTCATTTCTAAAGTAGTTTGTTTAGACAATAAATATCTTCATTGGCGAAAACTGTACTGTGTGAAATAAGCTACTTCTGTTCTTGGAATGAGTTGCTTTCCCACGAAGACGATTGAGTGCAGCAAGTTGATACTTTCCTGGTTTGTGTAATCTAACACGATGTGCAGATTAGTAAATTCGTTTCATTTCTAAAGTAGATTGCTTAGAAAACAAAGATCTTCGTTGCCGAACACTGTACAGTGTCAAATAAGCTAGTTTTGTTCTCGGAATGAATTCCTTTCCTACGAAGACGGTTGAGTGCAGCAAGATTAAACTTTCCTGGTTTGTGTAATGTAAAAAGATCTACAAATTATTATATTCCTTTCATTTTGAAAGTAGTTTGCTTAGAAAACAAAGGTCTTCATTGTTGAACACTGTACTGTGTAAAATAAGCTAGTTCTGTTCTCGGAATGACATGCGTTCCTGTGAAGACGGTTGAGTGCAGCAAGATCAAACTTTCCTGGTTTGTGTAATCTGACAAGATGTACAACTTAGTAGATTCGTTTTATTTCTAAAGTAGTTTGCTTAGAAATAAAAGATCTTCAGTGCTGAACACTGTACAGTATGAAATAATCTAGTTCCGTTCTTGGAATGAGTTGCTTTCCCACGAAGAACATTCAGTGAAGGAAGTTGATACTTTCCTGGATTGTGTAATGTAAAAATATGTACAACTTTGTAGATTCTTTTCTTTTCTATAGTAGTTTGCTTAGAAAACAAAGATCTTCATGGCCAAACACTGCACTTTGTGTAATAAGGTAGTTCTGTTCTTGGAATGAGCTCCTTTGCCACGAAGACGGTTCAGGGCAGCAAGTTGATACTTTCCTGGTTTGTGTAATCTAACAAGATGTACAACTTAGTAGATTCGTTTCATTACTAAAGTAGTTTGCTTAGAAAACAAAGATCTTCATTGCCAAACACTGTACAGTGTGAAATAAGCTAGTTCTGTTCTGGGAATCAGATGCTTTCCTACGAAGACTGTTGAGTGGAGCAAGATCAAGCTTTCCTGGTTTGTGTAATCTGATAAGATGTAAACTTAGTAGATTCGTTTCATTTCTAAATTAGTTTGCTTAGAAAACAAAGATCTTCATTGCCGAAAACTATACTGTGTGAAAGAAGCTAGCTCTTTTCTCGGAAAGAGTTGCCTTCCCATGAAGATGGTTTAGTGTGGGAAGTTGATACTTTCCTGGTTTGTGTAATGTAAAAATACATACAACTTGGTAGATTCTTTTCATTTATAAAGTAGTTTGCTTAAAAAAGAAATGTCTTCATTGCCAAACACTGTACTGTGTAATAGGCTAGTTCTGTTCTCAGTATGAGTTGCTTCCCACGAAGACGGTTCAGTGCAGTAAGTTGTTACTTTCCTGGTTTGTGTAATCTAACAACATGTACAACTTAGTAGATTAGTTTCATTTCTAAATGAGTTTGCTTAGAAAACGAAGATCTTCATTGCCGAACACTATACTTTGTCTAATAAGGTAGTTATGGTCTTGAAATGAGTTTCTTTGCAAAGAAGACGGTTGAGTGCAGCAAGTTGATACTTTCCTGGTTTGTGTAATCTAAGAAGATGTTCAACTTAGTCGATTCGTTTCATTACTAACGTAGTTTGCTTAGAAAACAAAGATCATCATTGCCAAACACTGTACAGTGTGAAATAAGCTAGTTCTTTCTCGGAATAAGATGTTTTCCTACAAGTACTTTTGAGGTCAGCAAGATCAACTTTCCTGGTTTGTGTAATCTGACAAGATGTACAACTTAGTATACTCATTTCATTTCTAAAATAGTTTGCTTAGAAAACAAAGATGTGCATTGCTGAAAACTATAGTGTGCAAAATAAGCTAGTTGTGTTCTCAGAATGAGTTGCTTTACTACGAAGATCGTTTAGTGCAGCAAGTTGATTCTTTACTGGTTTGTGTAATCTATCAAGATGTACATCTTAGTAGATTCTTATCATTTCTAAAGCCGTTTGCTTAGAAAAGAAAGGTCTTCATTGCCGAACACTGTACTGTGGGAAATAAGCTAGTTCTGTTCTCGGAATGAGTTGCTTTCCCATGAAGATGGTTGAGTGCTGGAAGTTGATACATTCCTGGTTTGTGTAATCTAAAAAGATTTACAACTTAGTAGATTCTTTTCATTTGTAAAGTAGTTTGCTTAGAAAACAAAGATCTTCATTTCTGAACACTGTACCGTGTGAAATAAGGTGGTTCGGTTCTCGGAATGAGTTGCTTTCCTACGGAGACGGTTGAGTGCAGCAAGTTGAAACTTTCCTGGATTGGGTAATCTTATAAGTTGTACAACTTAGTATATTCGTTTCACTTCCAAAGTAGTTTGCTTCAAAAAAAGAAAGATCGTCCTGGCCGAAAACTGTACTGTGTGTAGTAAGCTAGTTCTGTTTTCGGAATGATTTGCTTTACAACGAAGACGGTTGAGTATAGCAAGTTGGTACTTTCCAGGTATGTGTAATCTAACAAGATGTATAACTTAGTAGATTCTTTTCATTTCTAAAGTAGTTGGCTTAGAAAACAAAGGTCTTAACTGCCAAACACTGTACTGTTTGAAATAAGCTAGTTCTGTTCTTGGAATGTGTTGCTTTCCCACAAAGAAGGTTGACTGCAGGAAGTTGATACTTTCCAGGATTGTGTAAGCTAACAAGAAGTAGAACTTTGTACATTCATTTCTTTTCTAAAGTAGTTTGTGGAGAAAACAAAGGCCTTCTTTTCCAAACACTGTACTTTCTGAAATAAGTTAGTTCTGTTCTCGGAATGAGTTGCTTTACCATGAAGACTGTTGAGTGCCTCAAGTTTATCCTTTCCTGGTTTGTGTAATCTATCAAGATGTACAACCTAGTAGATTCGTTTATTTATAAAACAGTTTGCTTAGAAAACAAGGGTCTTCATTGCCAAACACTGTACTGTGTAATAAGCTAGTTCTGCTCTCGGAATGAGTTGCACTCCCAACAAGAAGGTTGAGTGCATCAAGATCAAACTTTCCTCATTTGTGTAATGACGGTTGATTGCAGCAAGATCAACTCTTCCTGGTTTGTGCAATCTAACAAGATGTACAACTTAGTAGATTCGTTTTATTCCTAAAGTATTTTGCTTAGAAAACAAAGATCTTCATTGCCGAACACTGTGCTTTGTGAAATAAGCTAGTTCTGTTCTGGGAATGAGTTGGTTTCCCACGAGGACGGTTGAGTGAAGCAAGTTGATACTTTCCTGGTTTGTGCAATCTAACAAGATGTACAACTTAGTAGATTCACTTCATTTCTAAAGTAGTTAACTTAGAAAACAAAGATCTTCATTACCGAACAATGTACTATGTGATATAATCTAGTTCTATACGTGCAATGAGATGCTTTCCTATGAAGACGGTTGCGTGCAGAAAGATCATCTTTCCTGGTTTGTGTAATCTAACAAGATATACCACTTAGTAGATTTGTTTCATTTCCAAAGTAGTTTGCTTAGAAAACAAAGGTCTTCATTTCTGAACACTGTACCATGGGATGTAAGCTAGTACTGTTCTCGGAATGAGTTGCTTTACCACGAAGAACGTTGAGTGCAGGAAGTTGATACATTCCTAGTTTGTGAAATCTAACAAGATTTACAACATATGAGATTCGTTTCATTTCTAAATGGGGTTTGCTTAGAAAACAAAGATCTTTATTGCCGAACACTGTACCGTGTGACATAGGCTAGTTCTGTTCTTGGAATGAGTTGCTTTACTACAAAGACGGTTGAGTGCAGCCAGTTGATACTTTTCTGGTTGGTGTAATCTAACAAGATTTACAACTTAGTACATATGTTTCATTTCTAAAGTTGGTTGCTTAGAAAACAAAATTCTTCATTGCCGAGCACTGTATTGTGTGAAATAAGCTAGTTCTGTTCTTGGAATGAGTTGCTTTACTACGAAGATGGTTCATTGCAGCAAGTTGATACTTTCCTGGATTGTGTAATCTAAAAAGTTATATAACTTAACAGATTCGTTTCATTTCCAAAGTAGTTTGCTTAGAAAACAAAGGTCTTCATTGCCAAACACTGTACTTTGTGAAATAAGCTAGTTCTATTCTCAGAATGAGTTGCTTTCCCACAAAGACGGTTTAGTGCAACAAGTTCATACTTTCCTGGTTTGTGTAATCTTTCAAGATGTACAACTTAGTATATTCCTTTCATTGCTTAAGTAGTTTGCTTACAAAACAAAGATCTTAATTGCCGAACAAGGTACTATGTGATAAAATCTAGTTCTATTCGTGGAATGAGATGCTTTCCTACGTAGACGGTTGAGTGCAGAAAGATCATCTTTCTTGGTTTGTGTAATCTAACAAGATGTACAACTTAGTAGATTCCTTTCATATCTAAAGTAGTTTGCTTAGAAAACAAAGATCTTCATTGCCAAATACTGTACTGTGTGAAAAAAGCTAGTTCTGTTCTTGGAATGAGTTGCTTTCCCCCAAAGAACTTTGAGTGCAGGAAGTTGATACTTTCCTGGATTGTGTAATCTAACAAGATGTACAACTTAGTAGATTCGTTTCATTTCTACAGTAGTTTGCTCAGAAAACAAAGATCTTCATTGCCAAAAATTGTACTTTGTCAAATAAGCTAGTTCTGTTCTCGGAATGAGTTGCTTTCCTACAAAGACGGTGGAGTGCCACAAGCTGATACTTTCCTGGTTTGTGTAATCTAACAAGATGTACAACTTAGTAGATTCGTTTCATTTCTAAAGTAGTTTGCTTAGAAAACAAAGATCTTCATTGCCAAAAACTGTACTGTGTGAAATAAGCTAGTTCTGTTCTCGGAATGAGTTGCTTTACTAAAAAGACAGTTGAGTGCAGGAAGTTGATACTTTCCTGGTTTGTGTAATCTAACAAGACGTACAACTTAGGACATTTGTTTCATTGCTAAAGTACTTCGCTTAGAAAACAAAGATCTTCATTGCCGAATACTGTACTTTGTGAAATAAGCTAGTTCTGTTCTCTGAATGAGTTGCTATCCCAAGAAGTCAGTTGAGTGAAACAAGTTGATACATTCCTGGTTTGTGTAATCTAACAAGATGTACAACTTAGTACATTCGTTTCATTCCTAAAGCAATTTGCTTAGAAAAGAAAGATCTTCATTTCCGAACACTGTACAGTGTGAAATAAGCTTGTTTTGTTCTCGGAATGACATGCTTTCCTACAAAGACGGCTGAGTGGAGCAAGATCAAACATTCATTTTTTGTGTAATCTAAGAAGATGTACAACTTAGTAGAATCGCTTCATTTCTAAAGTAGTTTGCTTAGAAAACAAAGATCTTCATTGCCGAACACTGTGCTATGTGAAATATGTGACTTCTGTTCTCAGAATGAGTTGCTTTCCCACGAAGACGGTTGAGTGCAGCAAATTGATACTTTCCTCGTTTTGTCATCTAAGAAGATCTACAACTTAGTAGATTCGATTCTTTTCTAAAGTAGTTTGCGTAGAAAACAAGATCTTCATTGCAGAAAAATGTAGTGTGTGATATAAGTTAGTTCTTTTCTCAGAATGAGTTTCTTTACTACGCACACAGTTGAGTGCAGCAAGTTGATACTTTCCTGGTTGTGTAATCTATCAGGATGTACAACTTAGTTGATTCATTTCATTTCTAAAGTCGTTTCCTTAGAAAACAATGGACTTCATTGTCGAACACTGTACTGTGAGAAATAAGCTATTTCTGTTCTCGGAATGAGTGCTTTCCTATGAAGACGGTTGAGTGCAGCAAGATCAACCTTTCCTGGTTTGTGTAGTCCAACAAGATGTATAATTTAGTAGTTTCGTTTCATATCTAAAGTAGTTTGCTCAGAAAACAAAGGTCTTCATTGCTGAACGCTGTACTGTGTGAAATAAGCTAGTATTTTTTTTTTCGGAATGAGTTGCTTTCCCATGGAGAACGTTGAGTGCAGCAAGTTGATACCTTCCCGGTTTGTTTAGTCTAACAAGATGTACAACTTAGTAGATTCGCATAATTTCTAAAGTAGTTTCCTCAGAAACAAAGATCTTCATTTCCGAATGCTGTACCTTGTGAAATAAGCTAATTGTGTTCGCGGAATGAGTTCCTTTACTGCGAAGACGGTTGAGTGCACCTAGTTGACTCTTTCCTGGTTTTTGTAATCTACGAAGATGTAAAACTTAGATTCATTTCATTTCTAAAGCAGTTTCCTTAGAAAACACAAGTCTTCATTGACAATCACTGCACTGTGTGAAATAAGATAGTTCTGCTCTCGGAATGAGTTGCTTTCCCACGAAAACTTTCCTGGTTTGTTTAATCTAACAAGATGTACAACTTAGTAGTTTCGTTTCATTTCTAAAGTAGTTTGCTTAGAAAACAAAGATCTTCATTGACAAACACTGTACTGTGTGAAATAAGTTAGTTCTGTTCTTGGAATGAGATGCTTACCTACGAAGACGGTTGATTGCAGCAAGATCATACTTTCTCGTTTTGTGTAATCTAACAAGATGTACAACTTAGTAGATCCGTTTCATATCTAAAGTAGTTTGCTTAGAAAATAAACATCTTCATTGCCGAAAACTGTACTGAGTGAAATAAGCTAGTTCTGTTCTCAGAATGAGTTGCTTTCCTACGAATACGGTTGAGTGTAGCAAGTTGACACTTTCCTGGATTGTGTAATCTAAAAAGATATACAAAGTAGTATGTTCTTTTCATTTCTAAAGTAGTTTGCTTAGAAAACAAAGATCTTCATTACCGAACAGTGTACTATGAGAAATAAGCTAGATCTCTTCTTGGAATGAGATGCTTTCCTATGAAGACGGTTCAGTGCAGCAAGTTGATACTTTCCTGGTTTGTGTAATCTAACAAGATGTATAAGTTAGTAGAATAGTTTCATTTCTAAAGTAGTTTGATTACAAAACAAAGATATTCATTGCCTTACACTGTACATTGTGAAATAAGCTAGTTCTGTTCTTGGAATGAGATGCTTTCCTACAAAGACAGATGAGTGCAGCAAGATCAAACTTTCCTGTTTTATGTAATCTAACAAGATGTATAACTTAGTAGATTAGCTTCATTTCTTAAATAGTTTGCTTAAAAAACAAAATCTTCATTGCCGAACACTGTACTGTGTGAAATAAGCTACTTCTGTCCTCGGAACGAGTTGCTTTACTACGAAGACGGTTGAGTGCAGCAAGTTGATACTTTCCTGGTTTGTGTAATCTAACAAGATGTACAACGTAGTAGATTCGTTCACGGAATGAGATGGTTTCCTATGAAGATGGTTGAGTGCAGCAAGGTCAAACTTTCCTCTTTTGTGTAATCTAAGAGTTGTACAACTTAGTAGATTCCCTTCATTTCTAAAGTAGTTTGCTTAGAAAACAAAGATCATCAATGTCGACTATGTACCCTTTGAAATAAGCTACTTCTGTTCTCGGAATGAGTTGCTTTACTACGACGACGGTTGAGTGCAGAAAGTTGAAACTTTCCTAGTTTGTGTAATCTACTACTTAGATTCGTTTCGTTTCTAAAGTAGTTTCCTTAGAAAACAAAGGTCTTCATTGCAGATCACTGTACTGTGTGAAATAAGCTAGTTCTGTTCTCGGAATGAGTTGCTTTCCTACAAAGATGGTTGAGTTCAGCAAGTTGATACTTTCCTGGTTTGTGTAATCTATGAATTAGATTCGTTTCGTTTCTAAAGTAGTTTCCTTAGAAAACAAAGGTCTTCATTGCAGATCACTGTAGTGTGTGAAATAAGCTAGTTCTGTTCTCAGAATGAGTTGATTTCCTACGAAGACGGTTGAGTGCAGCAAGTTGATACTTTCCTAAATTGCGTAATCTAACAAGATGTACAACTTAGGAGATTCGTTTCATTTCTAAAGTAGTTTCCTTAGAAAACAAAGTTCTTCATTGCCAATCACTGTACTGTGTGAAAGAAGCTAGTTCTGTTCACAGAATTAGTTGCTTTCCTACGAAGATGGTTGAGTGAAGCAAGTTGAAACTTTACTGAATTGTGTAATCAAACAAGATGTACAACTTAGTAGATTCGTTTCACTTCTAAAGTAGTTTGCTTTGAAATCAAAGATCTTCATTGCTGAAGTCTGTACATTGTGTAATAAGCTACTTCTGTTCTCGGAATGAGTTGCTTTCCCACAAGATGGTTGAGTGCAGGAAGTTGATACTTTCCTGGATTCTGTAATGTAACAAGATGTACACCTTAGTACACTGGTTTCTTTTCTAAAGTAGATTGCTTAGAAAACAAAGATCTTCATTGCCAAACGCTGTACTTTGTGAAATAAGCTAGTTCTGTTCTCGGAATGAGTTGCTTTCCCATGAAGATGGTTGAGTGCAGGAAGGTGATACTTTCCTGGTTTGTGTAACCTGAAACGATGTACAACTTAGTAGTTTCGTTTCATTTCTAAAGTAGTTTACTTAGAAAACAAAGGTCTTCATTGCCTAACACTGTACTGTGTGAAATAAGGTCCTTCTGTTCTCGGAATGAGTTACTTTCCCAGGAAGATTGTTGAGTGCAGGAAGTTGATACTTTCCTGGATTGTGTAATGTAAGAAGATGTACAGCTTAGTAGATTCTAAAGTAGTTTGTTTAGAAAACAAAGATCTTCATTTCTGAATATTGTACTTTGTGAAATAAGCTAGAACTCTTCTGGGAGTGAGTTGCTTTCCAAGAATACGGTTGAGTGCAGCAAGTTGATACTTTCCTTGATTGTGTAATCTAACAAAATGTAAAACTTAGTAGATTCGTTTCATTTCCAAAGTATTTTGCTTAGAAAACAAAGATCTTCATTGCCGAACACTATACTGTGTGAACTAAGCTAGTCTGTTCGCGGAATAAGATTCATTCCTACGAAGTCGGTTGAGTGCAGCAAGATCAAACTTTCCTGTTCTGTGTAATCAAACAAGATGTACAACTAGTAGATGCGCTTCATTTCCAAAGTATTTTGCTTAGAAAAAAAGGTCTTCAGTTCCAAACACTCTACAGTGTGAAATAAGCTTGTTCCATTCTTGGAATGAGTTGCTTTCCCACAAAGAATTTGAGTGCAGGAAGTTGATACTTTTCTGGATTGTGTAATCGAACAAGATGTAAAACTTAGTAGATTCATTTCATTTCTTAAGCAGTTTGCTTACAAAACAAAGATCTTCATTGCTGAACACTGTAAAGTGTGAAATAAGCTAGTTCTGTTCTCGGAATGAGTTGCTTTCCTATGAAGACTGTTGAGAAGCAAGATCAAACTTTCCTGGTTTGTGTAATCTAACAAGGTGTACAACTTAGTAGATTCGATTCATTTGTAGAGTAGTTTGCTTAGAAAACTAAGATCATCATTTCTGAAAACTGTACTGTGTGAAATAACCTAGTTCTGTTCTCAGAATCATTTGCTCTCACGATGATGGTTGAGTGCAGGAAGTTGATACATTCCTGGTTTTTGTAATCTAACAAGATGTACAACTTAGTAGATTCATTTCATTTATAAAGTAGTTTACTTAGAAAACAAAGGTCTTCATTGCCGCACACTGTACTGTGTGAAATAAGCTAGTTCTGTACTTGGAATGAGTTGCTTTCCCACAAAGAATTTTGAGTGCAGGAAATTGATACTTTCCTGGATTGTGTAATCCAACAAGTTGTATAACTAAGTAGATTTGTTTCATTTCTAAAGTAGTTTTCTTAGAAAACAAAGATCTTCATTGCCAAACAATGTACTTTGTGAAATAAACTAGTTCTATTCTCAGAATGAGTTGCTTTCCCACGAAGATGGTTGAGTGCAGCAAGTTGATACTTTCCTTGTTTGTTTAATCGAAGAAGGTGTACAACTTAGTAGGTTCATTTCATTTCTATATAGTTTGCTTAGAAAACAATGATCTTCATTGCCGAAAACTGTACTGTGTGAAATAAGCTATTTCTGTTCTGGGAATGAGTTTCTATACTACGAAGACGGTTGAGTGCCGCAAGATCAAACTTCCCTGGTTTGTGTAATCTGCCACGATGTACAACTTAGAAGATTTGTTTCATTTCTAAAGTAGTTTTCTTAGAAAGAAAAGATCTTCATTGCTGAACAGTGTACAGTGTGAAATATGCTAGTTCTGTGTTAGTAATGTGTTGCTTTCCCACGAAGATTGTTGAGTGTAGGAATTTGATACTTTCCTGGATTGTGAAATCTAAACAAGATATACAGCTTAGTCGATTTGTTTCATTTCTAAAATAGTTTGCTTAGAAAACAAAGATCTTCTTTTCCAAACACTGTACTTTGTGAAATAAGGTAGTTCTATGCTCGGAATGAGCTGCTTTCCCACGAACATGGTTGAGTGCAAAAGTTGATACTTTCTTGGGTTGTGTAATCTAACAAGATGTACAATTTAGTAGATTATTTTCATTTCTAAAGTAGTTTCCTTAGAAAACAAAGACCTTCATTGCTGAAAAATGTACAGTGTGAAATAAGCTAGTTCTGTTCTCGGAATGAGTTTCTATACTATTAAGATGGTTGAGTGCCACAAGACCAACATCCTCTGGTTTGTGTAATCTGCCACGTTGTACAACTTAGTAGATTCGTTTCATTTCTAAAGTAGTTTGCTTAGAAAGAAAAGATCTTCATTGCCGAACAGTGTACAGTGCGAAATATGCTAGTTCTGTTTTCGGAATGCGTTGCTTTCCCACGAAGATTGTTGAGTATAGGAAGTTGATACTTTCCTGGATTGTGTAATCTAACAAGTTATACAGCTTAGTAGATTCGTTTCATTTCTAAAGTAGTTTCCTTAGAAAACAAAGGTCTTCATTGCCAAACAATGTACTTTGTGAAATAAGCTAGTTCTGTTCTCAGAATGAGATGCTTTCCCACGAAGACGTTTGAGTGCAGCAAGTTGATACTTTCCTGGATTTGTAATCTAACAAGATGTAGAACTTAGTAGATTCATTTCATTTCTAAAGTAGTTTGTTTAGAAAACAAAGATCTTCTTTGCTGAAAACTGTACAGTGTGAAATAAGCTAGTTCTGTTCTTGGAATGAGTTGCTTTCCCATGAAGATGGTTGAGTGCAGAAGTTGATACTTTCCTGGATTGTGTAATCTAACAAGATGTACAACTTAGTAGATTAATTTCATTTCTAAAGTAGTTTCCTTAGAAAACAAAAGATCTTCATTGTCTAAAAACACTGTACAGTGTGAAATAAGTTAGTTCTGTTCTCAGAATGAGTTGCTTTGTTGAGTGCAGTAAGTTGATACTTTCCTGGATTGTGTAATCTAAAAGATTACAACTTAGTAGATTCATTTCATTTCTTAGTTTGCTTAGAAAACAAAGATCTTCTTTGCTGAACACTGTACTTTGTGAAATAAGCTAGTTCTGTTCTTGGAATGAATTGCTTTCCCATGAAGATGGTTGAGTGCAGAAGTTGATACTTTCCTGGTTTGTGTAATCTAACAAGATGTACAACTTAGTAGATTCGTTTCATTTCTAAAGTAGTTTTTTAAAAACAAAGATCTTCATTGCAGAAAACTGTACTGTGTGAAATAAGCTAGTTCTGTTCTCAGAATGAGTTTCTTTACTAGAAGACGTTTGAGTTCCACAAGATCATCCTTCCCTGGTTTGTGTCCAAGATGTACAACTTAGTAGATTCGTTTCATTTCTAAAGTAGTTTGCTTAGAAAAAAAGATCTTCATTGCCGAACAGTGTAAAGTGTTAAATATGGTACTGTTTTGAATATAAGAAGTAAGTTGATTCTTTCCTGGGTTGTGTAATCTAACAAGTTATACAATGAGTTGTTTCATTTCTAAAGTAGTTTCCTTCAAAAAGAAAGATCTTCAGAACTGTTCAGTTTGTTCTCAGAATGAATTTCCCAAGAAGATGTTTGATAAGTTGACACTTTCCTGGGTTGTAATCTAACAAGATGTACAACTTAGTAGATTCGTTTCATTTCTAAAGTAGTTTGCTTAGAAAACAAAGATCTTATTTGTTGAACACTGTACTTTGTGAAATAAGCTAGTTCTATTCTTGGAATGAGCTGCTTTCCCACGAAGATGGTTGAGTGCAGAAGTTGATACTTTCCTGGATTGTTTAATCTAACAAGATGTACAACATTCGTTTCATTTCTAAAGTAATTTGTTAAAAACAAAGATCTTCATTGCTGAAAACTGTACTGTGTGAAATAAGTTAGTTTGCTTAATGAAAAACATGAAGATGGTTCAGTGCAGCAAGTTGATACTTTCCTGGTTTGTGTAATGTAAGAAGATTACATGTACATCTTAGTAGATTCGTTCAATTTCTAAAGTAGTTTCTTAGAAAACAAAGGTCTTCATTGACAAACACTGTACTTTGTGAAATAAGCTAGTTCTGTTCTCGAATGAGTTGCTTTCCCATGAAGAAGGTTCAGTGCAGCAAGTTGATACTTTTCTGGTTTGTGTAATCTAACAAGATGTACAACTTAGTAGAATCATTTCATTTCTAAAGTATTTTTTTTAGAAAACAAAGATCTTCATTGCCAAACACTGTACAGTGTGAAATAAGCTAGTTATGTTCTCAGAATGAGTTGCTTTCCTACGAAGACTGTGGAGTACAGCAAGATCAAACTTTCCTGGTTTGTGTAACCTAGAAGATGTACAACTTAGTAGATTCGTTTCATTTATAAAGTAGTTTGCATAGAAAACAAAGGTCTTCATTGCCAAACACTGTACTGTGTAATAAGCTAGTTCTGTTCTCAGAATGAGTGGCCTTCCCACGAAGACATTTCAGTGCAGGAAGTTGATACTTTTCTGGTTTGTGTAATCTAACACGATGTACAACTTAGTACATTCATTTCATTTCTAAAGTAGTTTGCTTAGAAAACAAAGAAATTCATTGCAGAACACTGTACTCTGTGAAATAAGCTAGTTCTGTTCTCGGAATGACTTGTTTTTCCACAAAGATTGTTGAGTGGATGAAGTTGATACTTTCCTGGTTTGTGTAATATAACAAGATGTACAACTTAGTAGATTTGTTGCATTTCTAAAGTAGTTTTCTTAGAAAACAAAGATCTTCATTGCCGAACACTGTACTTTGTGAAATAAGGTAGTTCTTTGCTCCGAATGAGTTGCTTTCCCATTGAGGCGGTTGAGTGCAGCAAGTTGATACTTTCGTGGTTTGTGTAATCTAACAAGATGTACAAATTAGTAGATTCGTTTCATTTCTAAAGTAGTTTGATTAGAAAACAAAGATCTTCATTGCTGAAAACTGTACAGTGTGAAATAAGTAGTTCTGTTCTAGGAATGAGTTGCTTTACTACAAAGATGGTTGAGTGCAGCTAGTTGATACTTTCTTGGTTTGTGTAATCTAACAAGATGTGTAACTTAGGACATTTGTTTCATTGCTAAAGTAGTTTGCTTTGAAAACAAAGGTCTTCATTGCCGAACACTGTACGGTGTGAAATAAGCTAGTTTTATTCTCAGAATGAGATGCCTTACTACAAAGAGGCTGAGTGCAGCAAGATCAAACGTTCATGGTTTGTGGAATCTACCAAGATGTACAACTTAGTAGATTAGTTTCATTCCTAAAGTAGTTTGCTTAGAAAAGAAATGTCTTCATTGCCGAACACTGTAGTGTGTGAAATAAGCTAATTCTGTTCTCGGAATGAGTTGCTTTCCCACGAAGATGGTTGAGTGCAAAAAGATCAAAGTTTCCTGGTTTGTGTAATGTGACAAGATGTACAACTTAGTAGAGTCGTTTTTTTTTTCTAAAGTAGTTCGCTTAGAAAACAAAGATCTTCATTGTTGAAAAGTATACTGTGTGAAATAAGCTTGTTCTATTCTCAGAATTAGTTGTTTTGCTATGAAAAATGTTGAGTGCAACAAGTTGATACTTTACTGATTTGTGTAATCTTTCAAGATGTACATCTTAGTAGATTCAATTCATTTCTAAAGTAGTTTGCTTAGGAAACAAAGTCCTTCTTTGCCAAACACTGTACTGTGCGAAATACGCTAGTTGTGTACTAGGAATGAGTTGCTTTTCCATGAAGATGGTTGAGTGAAGGAAGTTGATACTTTCCTGCTTTCTGTAATCTAAAAAGATATACAACTTAGTAGATTCGTTTCATTTCTAAGGTAGTTTTGCTAAGCAAACAAAGGTCTTCATTGCCGAACACTATACTTTGTGAAATAAGCTAGTTCTGTTCTTGGAATGAGTTGCTTTCCCACGAAGATGCTTGAGTGCATGAAGTTGATACTATCGCGGACTGTGTAATCGGACAAGATGTAGAGCTTAGTAGATTCGTTTCATTTCTAAAGTAGTTGGCTGAGAAAACAAAGCTCTTCATTGCCAAACACTGTACTTTGAGAAATAACCTATTTCTGTTCTCAGAATGAGTTGTTTTCCCAGGAAGACGGTTGAGTGCAGCAAGTTGATACTTTCCTGGTTTGTGTATTCTAACAAGATATACAACTTAGTTGATTCTTTTCATTTCTAAAGTAGTTTACTTAGATAACAAAGATCTTCATTGCCAAAAAACGTACTGTGTGAAATAAGCTTGTTCTGTTCTCTGAAATGAGTTGCTTTACTACCCAGATGGTTGAATGTCGGAAGTTGATACTTTCCTGGTTTGTGTAATCTAAGAAGATGTACATCTTCATTGCCGAAAACTGTACTGTGTGAAATAAGTTAATTCTGTTCTCAGAATGAGTTGCTTTTCTATGAAGACAGTTTAGTGCAGCAAGTTGATACTTTCCTAGTTTGTGTAATCTTAAAAGATGTACAACTTATTAGATTTGTTTCATTTCTAAAGTAGTTTGCTTTGAAAACAAAGATCTTCATTGGTGAACACTGTACAGTGTGAAATAAGCTAGTTGTGTTCTGGGAATGAGTTGCTTTCATATGGAGAGGGTTGAGTGCAGCAAGATCAAACTTTCCTGGTTTGTGTAATTTAACAAGATGTACAACTTAGTAGATTCGTTTCATTTCTAAAGTAGTTTGCTTAGAAAACAAAGATATTCGTTTGTGAACACTTTACAGTATGTAATATGCAAGTTCTGTTGTTGGAATGAGTTGAGTTCCTACGAAGACGGTTCATTGCAGCAAGATCAAACTTTACTGGTTTTGTAATCTAACAAGATATACAACTTACTAGATTCGTTTCATTTCTAAAGTAGTTTGCTTTGAAAACAAAGACATTCATTGCTGTGGTAGTTTGAATATATGTCCCCAATATATTCAGTGTTTTAGTTTTATAGTTTTTGCATCTGCAATCACCTTCCTAAAGGCAATGTCACTGGGGGCCGGTTTTAAGGTGTGGTGATGGTTTGAGATTCCATTGTAAAGATATGCAAATGTGCCTAGCAGGAGTTCCTGAAGTGTGCTGTGTGTCCTTTTGGCTGTAGTTTTGCTCTATGTGCTGTGGTGGCTGGTTGGCTTTTGCTCTCTCTGCTCGGCCTTGTGAAGAGCAGGCTGCTTCTCCTGACTTTATGGAACTTCCCTGGATCTGTAAGCTTCAATAAATAATATCCCTTCCTCCATAACTGTGCCCGGTCTGGAAGTTCATCTCAGCTAACCTGAAGCTGCTTCTGCAACAATTTCATTGCCCAACACTGTACTCTGTGAAATAAGCTAGTTCTGTTCTTGGAATGAGTTGCTTTCCCACAAAGAATGTTGAGTACAGGAAATTGATAGTTTCCTGGTTTTTGTAATGTAACAAGATGTACAACTTAGTAGATTCGTTTCATTTCTAAAGTAGTTTGCTTAGAAAACAAAGATCTTCATTGCCAAACGCTGTACTTTGTGGAATAAGGTAGTTCTGTTCTCGGAATGAGTTGCTTTGCCAAAAAGACGGTTGAGTGCAGCAAGATTCTTTCCTGGTTTGTGTAATCATAGAAGATGTACAACTTAGTCAATTCGTTTCATTACTAACAAAGTTTGCTTAGAAAACAAAGATCTTCATTGCCCAAAAGTATACTGTGTGCAATAAGCTTGTTCTATTCTCGGAATGAGTTGCTTTACTACAAAGACTGTTGAGTGCAGCAAGTTGATACTTTACTGATTTGTGTAATCTATCAAGATATACATCTTAGTATATTCAAATAATATCTACAGTAGTTTGCTTAAAAAACAAAGGTCTTCATTGCCGAATGCTGTACTGTGTGAGATAAGCTAGTTCTGTTCTTGGAATGTGTTGCTTTCTCCTGAAGATGGTTGAGTCCGGGAAGTTGATACTTTCCTTGTTTGTGTAATCTACCAAGATGTACAACTTAGTAGATCCATTTCATTTCTAAAGTAGTTTGCTGAGAAAACAAAGATCTTCTTTCCGAACACTGTACACTGTGAAATAAGCTAGTTCTGTTCTCCGAATGACTTGCTTTCCCATGAAGACGGTTGAGTGCAGCAAGTTGATACTTTCCTGGTTTTTGTAATCTAACAACATGTACAACTTAGTAGATTCGTTTCATTTCTAAAGTAGTTTGCTTAGAAAACCATGATCTTCATTTCTGAACACTATACTGTGTGAAATAGGCTAATTCTGTTTCTATGAATGAGTTGCTTTCCTCCGAAGACCGTTGAGTGCAGCAAGATCAAAATGTCCTGGTTTGTGTTATATAACAAGATGTACAACTTAGTAGGTTCGTTTCATTTCTGAAGTAGTTTCCTTAAAAAACAAAGATCTTCATTGCTGAAAACTGTACTGTGTGAAATAAGTTAGTTCTGTTCTCGGAATGATTTGCTTTACTACGGACACGGTTGAGAGCAGCAAGTTGATACTTTCCTTGTTTGTGTAATCTAACAAGATGTACAACTATTAGATTCATTTCATTTCTAAAATAGTTTGCTTAGAAAACAAAGATCTTCTTTGCCGAACACTGTACAGTGTGAAATAAGCTAGTTCCGTTCTTGGAATGAGATGCTTTCCCATGAAGAAGGTTGAGTGCAGCAAGTTGATACTTTGCTTTTTTGTGTAATCTAACAAGATGTACAACTTAGTAGAGTCATTTCATTTCTAAAGTAGTTTGCTTAGAAAACAAAGATCTTCATTGCCGAAAACGGTAGAGTGTGAAATAAGCTGTTCTGTTCTTGGAATGAGTTGCTTTCCTACGCAGACTGTTGAATGCAGCAAGATCAAACTTTCCCGGTTTGTGAAACCTAACAAGGTGTACAACTTAGTAGATTAGTTTCACTTCTAAATAAGTTTAATTAGAAAACAAAAATCTTCATTGGCGAAAACTGTACTGTGTGAAATAAGCTAGTTCTGTTCTCGGAATTAGTTGCTTTCCCACGAAGATGTTGAGTGCAGCAAGTTGATACTTTCCTGGTTTGTGTAATCTAAGAAGGTGTACAACGTAGTAGATTCGTTTCATTTCTAAAGTAGTTTGCTTAGAAAACAAAGTTCTTCATTGTCGAACACTGTACTGTGTGAAATTAGCTACTTCTCTTCTTGGAATGAGATGCTTTGCCATGAAGATGGTTGAGTGCAGCAAGTTGATACTTTCCTGGTTTGTGTAATCTAACAAGATATACAACTCAGTAGACTCGTTTCATTTCTAAAGAATTTTGCTTACAAAACAAAGATCTTCATTG
This sequence comes from Orientallactaga sibirica, assembly GCA_036365145.1. Classification (NCBI taxonomy): domain Eukaryota; kingdom Metazoa; phylum Chordata; class Mammalia; order Rodentia; family Dipodidae; genus Orientallactaga; species Orientallactaga sibirica. Next base: position 26,848 of record JAEOAD010002857.1, read on the forward strand.
CCAAACACTGTACAGTGTGAAATAAGCTAGTTCTGTTTTCGGAATGAGATGCTTTCCTCCGAAGATGGTTGTGTGCAGCAATATCAAACTGTCCTGGTTTGTGTAATCCAACAAGATGTACAACTTAGTAGATTCATTTCATTTCCATCGCAGTTTGCTTAGAAAACAATGATATTCATTTCTCAACACTGTACAGTGTCAAATAAGCTAGTTCTGTTCTCGGAATGAGTTGCTTTCCCACGAAGATGGTTGAGTGCAGGAAGTTGATATTTTACTGGATTGTGTAATCTAAGAAGATATACAGATTAGTATATTCGTTTCATTTCTAAAGTAGTTTGCTTAGAAAAGAAATATCTTCATTGCCGTACACTGTACTTTGTGAAATAAGCTAGTTCGGTTCTCAGAATGAGTTGATTTCCCATGAACACGGTTGAGTGCAGCAAGTTGATACATTCCTGGTTTGTGTAATCTAACAAGATGTACAACTTAGTATATTGTTTTCATTTCCAAAGTAGTTTGCTTAGAAAACAATGATCTTCATTTCTGAACACTGTACAGTGTCAAATAAGCTAGTTCTGTTCTTGGAATGAGTTGCTTTCCCACGAAGATGGTTGAGTGCAGGAAGTTGATACTTTCCTGGATTGTGTAAACTAACAAGATGTACTAATTAGTAGATTCATTTCATTTGTAACGTCATTTGCTGAGAAAAAGAGGATCTTCTTTTCCGAACATTGTACTTTGTGAAATAAGCTAGTTCTATTCTTGGAATGAGTTGCTTTACTACGAAGACTGTTGAGTGCAGCAAGATCAAAATTTCCTGGTTTGTGTAATTTAACAAGATGTAGAACTTTATAGATTCGTTTCATTTCTAATGTAGTTTGCTTAGAAAACAAAGATCTTCATTGCCAAACACTGTACTGTGTGAAATAAGGTCGTTCTGTTGGCAGAATGAGATGTGTTCCTACGAAGCTGGTTGAATGCAGCAAGATCAAACTTTCCTGGTTTGTGTAATCTAACAAGATGTACAACTTAGTAGATTCGTAGCATTTCCAAAGTAGTTTGCTTAAAAAAAGAAAGAACTTCATTGCAGAAAACGGTACTGTGTGTAATAAGCTAGTTTTGTTCTCGGTATCATTTGCTTTACTACAAAGACGGTTGAGTGTAGCAAGTTGGTACTTTCCAGGTATGTGTAATCTAACAAGATGTACAACTTAGTAGATTCGTTTCATTTCTTAAGTAGTTTCCTTAGAAAACAAAGGTCTTCATTCCCAAACACTGTACTGTGTGAATTAAGCTAGTTCTGTTCTTGCAATGAATTTCTTTCCCACAAAGAAGGTTCACTGCAGGAAGTTGATACTTTCCTGGATTGTGTAAGCTAACAAGATGTACAACTAGTAGATTCGTTTCATTTCTAAAGTATTTTGCTTAGAAAACATAGGTCTTCAGTGCCAAACACTGTACGGTGTGAAATAAGCTCATTCCATTCTTGGAATGAGTTGCTTTCCCATGAAGAGGGTTGAGTTCAGGAAGTTGATACTTTCCTGGATTGTGTAATCTAACAAGATGCACAGCTTAGTAGGTTCGTTTCATTTCTAAAGTAGTTTGCTTAGAAAACCAAGATCTTCATGGCCGAATACTGTGCTTTGTGAAATAGGCTAGTTCTCTTCTGGGAATGAGTTGCATTCCCACGAAGATGGTTGATTGCAGCAAGTTGATACTTTCCTGGTTTGTGTAATCTAACCACATATACAACATAGTAGATTCGTTTCATTTCCAAAGTAGTTTGCTTAAAATAAGAAAGATCTTCATTGCCAGAAACTCTACTGCGTGAAATAACCTAGTTCTGTTCTCAGAATGATTTGCTTTACTACGAAGACGGTTGAGTGTAGCAAGTTGGTACTTTTCAGGTGTGTGTAAGCTAACAAGATGTACCACTTATCTGATTTGTTTAATTTCTAAAGTAGTTTGCTGAGAAAACAAAGATCGTCATTGTCGAACACTGCACTCTGTGAAATAACCTAGTTCTGTTCTCGGAATGAAATGCTTTCCTACGAAGACGGTTGATTGCAGCAAGTTGATAATTTCTTGGTTTGTGTATTCAAAGGTCTTCACTTCCGAACACTGTAATGTGTGAAATTAGCTAGTTCTCTTCTCGGATGAGTTGCTTTCCCATGAAGATAGTTGAGTGCAGGAAGTTGATACTTTCCTGGATTGTGTAATCTAACAAGATGTACAATATAGTAGATTCGTTTCATTTCTAAAGTAGTTTGCCTAGAAAACAAATATCTTTATTGCCGTAAACTATACTGTGTAAAATAAGTTAGTTGTATTCTCGGAATGAGTTGCTTTAGTACAAAGTCGGTTGAGTGCAGCAAGTTGATAATTTACTGGATTGTGTAATCTATTAAGATGTACATCTTAGTAGATTCGTTTCATTTCTAAAGTTGTTTGTTTAGAAAAAAAAGTTCTTCATTGCCGAACCCTTTACTCTGTGAAGTAAGCTGGTTCTGTTCTTTGAATGAGTTGCTTTCCTATGTAGATGGTTGAGTGCAGGAAGTTGATACATTCCTGGTTTGTGTAATCTAAAAAGGTGTACAACTTAGTAGATTCTTTTCATTTCTAAAGTAGTTTGCTTAGAAAACAAAGATCTTCATTTCCGAACACTGTACGGTGTGAAATAAGCTGGTTTGTTTCTCAGAATGAGTTGCTTTCCTACGAACACGGTTGAGTCCAGCAAGTTGAAACTTTCCTGGATTGGGTAATCTAACAAGATGTACAACTTAGCAGATTCGTATCATTTCCAAAGTAATTTTCTTAAAAAAAAAGAAAGATCTTCATTTCCGAAATCTCTACTGTGTGCAATAAAGTAGTTCTGTTCTCGGAATGATTTGCTTTCCCACAAAGAAGGTTCACTGCAGGAAGTTGATACTTTCCTGGATTGTATAAGCTAACACGATGTGCAAATAATAGATTCATTTCATTTCTAAAGTAGTTTTCTCATAAAACAAATATCTTCTTTTCCGAACACTGTGCTTTGTTAAATAAGCTAGTTCTGTTCTTTGAATGAGTGGCTTTTCCACGAAGACGGTTGAGTGCAGCAAGATCAAACATTCTTGCTTTGTGTAATCTCACAAGATGTACAATTTAGTGGATTCATTTCATTTCTAAAGTACTTTTCTTAAAAAAACAAGATCTTCATTGCCAATAAATGTACAGTGTGAAATAAGATAGATCAGTTCTCAGAATGAGTTGCTTTACTACGAAGACTGTTGAGTGCAGCAAGTTTATACTTTCCTGATTTGTGTAATCTAACAAGATGTACAAATTAGTAGATTCGTTTCATTTCTAAAGTAGTTTGATTAGAAAACAAAGATCTTCATTGCCAAACATTGTACAGTGTGAAATCAGCTAGTTCTGTTCTCGCAATGAGTTGCTTTCCCTCGTAGACGTTTGAGCGCAGCAAGGTGATACTTTCCTGGTTTGTGTAATCTAACAAGGTATACAACTTAGTAGATTCTTTTCATTTCTAAAGTAGTTTGCTTAGAAAACAAAGATCTTCATTGCCAAACACTGTACTGTGTGAAATAAGCTAGTTCTGTTCTTGGAATGAGTTGCTTTCCCACAAAAAAGACTGAGTGCAGGAAGTTAATACTTTCCTGTATTGTGTAAGCTTATAAGATGTACAACTTAGTAGATTTATTTCCTTTCAAAAGTAGTTTGGTGAGAAAACAAAGATCATCTTTTCAGAACACTGTACTTTGTGAAATAAGCTAGTTCTATTCTCGGAATGAGTTGCTTTCCCATGAAGATGGATGAGCGCAGCAAGTTGATACTTTAAAAGTTTGTGTAATCTAACAAGATGTACATCTTAGTAGATTCCTTTCATTTCTAAAGTAGTTTGCTTAGAAAACAAAGATCTTCATTGCCGAACATTGTACAGTGTGTAATAAGCTAGTTCTGTTCTCGGAATGACATGCTTTCCTACACAGATGGTTGGATGCAGCAAGATCAAACTTTCCTGGTTTGTGTAATCTAACATGATGTACAACGTAGTAGATTCGTTTCATTTCTAAAGTAGTTTGCCTAGAAAACAAAGGTCTTCATTGCCGAACACTGTCCTGTGTGAAATAAGCTAGTTCTGTTCTTGGAATGAGTTGCTTTCCCACGAAGATGGTTGAGTGCAGGAAGTTGATACTTTCCTGGATTGTGTAATCTAACAAGATATAAATCTTAGTAGACTCTTTTCATTTCTAAGGTAGTTTGCTTAAAAAACAAAGATCTTCATTGCCAAACACTGTTCTTTGTTAAATAAGCTAGTTCTGTTCTGGGAATGAGTTGCTTTCCCACGAGGACTGTTGAGTGCAGCAAGTTGATACTTTCCTGGTTTGTGTAATCTAACAAGATATACAACTTAGTAGATTCATTTCATTTCTAAAGTAGTTTGCTTAGAAAACAAAGATCGTCATTTCCAAACATGGTACAGGGTGAAATTAGATAGTCCTCTTCTCGGAATGAGTTGCTTTCCTACACAGACGATTAAGTGCAGCAAGATCAAACTTTCCTGGTTTGTGTAATCTAATAAGATGTACAAATTAGTAGGTTCATTTTATATCTAAGGTAATTTGCTTAGAAAACAAAGATCTTCATTGCCGAACACTGTACTGTGTGAAATAAGCTAGTTCTGTTCTCGGAATGAGTTGCTTTCCCACTAAGATGGTTGAGTGGAGGAAGTTGATACTTTCCTGGATTGTGTAATCTAACAAGATGTACAACTTAGTAGATTCGTTTTATTTCTAAAGTAGTTTGCTTAGTAAACAAAGATCTTCATTGCCGAACACTGTACAGTGTGAAATAAGCTAGATCTGTTCTCAGAATGACATGCTTTCCTCAAAAGACGGTTGATTGCAGCAAGATCAAACGTTCCTGGTTTGTGTAATCTAACAAGATGTACAACTTAGTAGATTCGTTTCATTTCTAAATTATTTTGCTTAGAAAACAAAGATCTTCATTGCCAAACACTGTACTGTGTGAAATAAGCTAGTTCTGTTCACGAAATGAGATGCTTTCCTATCGAGATGGTTGAGTGGAGCAATTTCAACCTTTTCTGGTGTGTGTAATCTAAGAAGATGTACAAATTAGTAGATTCATTTTATTTATAATGTAGTTTGCTTAGAAAACAAATATCTTCATTTCCAAAAACTGTTCTGTGTGAAATAAGCTAGATCTGTTCTCAAAATGAGTTGCTTTCCTACGAAGACAGTTGAGTGCAGCAAGATCAAACATTCCGGGTTTTGTAATCTAAGAAGATGTACAACTTAGTAGATTCGTTTCATTTCTAAAGTAGTTTTCAGAGAAAACAAAGATCTTCATTGCTGAACACTGTACTTTGTGACATAAGCTAGTTCTGTTCTCGGAATGAGTTGCTTTCCCACGAAGATTTTTGAGTGCAGAAGTTGATACTTTCCTCATTTGTGTAATCTAACAAGATGTACAACTTAGTAGACTCGTTTCATTTCTAAAGTACTTTGCTTAGAAAACAAAGATCTTCATTGCCAAACACTGTACTGTGTGAAATGAGCTAGTTCTGTTCACGGAATGAGATGCGTTCCTATGATGTCGGTTGAGTGCAGCAATATCAAACTTTCCTGGTTTGTGTAATCAAACAAGATGTACAACTTAGTAGATTCATTTCATTTCTAAATTACTTTAATTAGAAAACAAAGATCTTCATTGCTGAAAACTGTATTGTGTGAAACAAGCTAGTTCTGTGATCGGAATGAGTTGCTTTACTAGAAAGATGGTTGAGTGCACCAAGTTGATACTTTCTTGGTTTGTGTAATCTATCAGGATCTACATCTTAGTAGATTCGTTTCATTTCTAAAGTCGTTTCCTTAGAAAACAAAGATCTTCATTGCCAAACGCTGTACTGTGTGAAATAAGCTAGTTCTGTTCTTGAAATGAGTAGCTTTTCCATGAAGATGGTTGCATCCAGGAAGTTGATACTTTACTGGTTTGTGTAATCTACCAAGATGTACAACTTAGTAGATTCATTTCATTTCTAAAGTAGTTTGCTGAGAAAACAGAGATCTTCTTTCCGAACACTGTACTTTATGAAATAAGCTAGTTCTGTTCTCGGAATGAGTTGCTTTCACACGAAGATGGTTGAGTGCAGCAAGTTGATACTTTCCCGGTTTGTGTAATCTAACAAGATGTACAACGTAGTAGATTTGTTTCATTTCTAAAGTAGTTTCTTTAGAAAGAAAAGATCTTCATTGCCGAACATTGTACAGTGTGAAATAAGCTAGTTCTGTTCTCGGAATGAGTTGCTTTCCCATGAAGATCGTTGAGTGTGGGAAGTTGATACTTTCCTGGTTTGTGTAAACTAACAAGATGTACAAATCTGTAGATTCGTTTCATTTCTGAAGTAGTTTGCTTAGAAAACAATGATCTTTATTTCTGAACACTGTACAGTTTGACATAGGCTAGTTCTGTTTCTAGGAATGAGTTGCTTTCCTCCAAAGACGGTTGAGTGCAGCAAGATCAAAATGTCCTCGATTGTGTAATTTAACAAGATGTACAACTTAGTAGATTTGTTTCATTTCTAAAGTAGTTTCCTTAAAAAACAAAGATCTTCATTGCTGAAAACTGTATGTGTGAAATAAGTTAGTTCTGTTCTCGGAATGAGTTGCTTTACTACAAAGACGGTTGAGTGCAGCAAGTTGATACATTCCTGGTTTGTGTAATCTAAGAAGATGTACAATTTCGTAGATTCATTTCATTTCTAAAGTAGTTTTCTTAAAAAACAAAGATGTTTATTGCTGAAAACTGTACTGTGTGAAATAAGTTAGTTCTGTTCTGGGAATGAGTTGCTATCCTACGAAGACGGTTGAGTGCAGGAAGATCAAACGTTCCTGCTGTGGGCAATCTATCAAGATGTACAATTTAGTAGATTGGTTTCATTTCTAAAGTACTTTGCTTAAAAAACAAGATCTTCATTGCCGATAACTACTGTGTGAAATAAACTAGTTCCGTTCTCGGAATGAGTTCCTTTACTATGAAGACGGTTGAGTGCAGCAAGTTGATACTTTCCTGATTTTTATAATCTAACAAGATGTACAACTTAGTAGATTCGTTTCATTTCCAAAGTAGTTTTCTTAAGAAAAGAAATATCTTCATTCCCAAAAACTGTACTGTGTGCAGTAAGTTAGTTCTGTTCTCGGATTGAGTTGCTTTCCCAAGAAGACGGTTGAGTGCAGCAAGTTGATACCTTCTTGGTTTGTGTAATCTAACAAGATGTACACTTAGTAGATTCGTTTCATTGCTAAAGCAGTTTGCCTAGAAAACATAGATTTTCACTGTCCAACAAAATACAGTGTGAAATAAGCTCGTTGTGTTCTCAGAATGAAATGCTTTTCTACGAAGACGGTTGAGAGCAGCAAGATGAAACTTTCCTGGTTTGTGTAATCTGAAAAAATGTACAACTTAGTAGATTCGTTTCATTTGCAAAGTAGTTTGCTTAAAATAAGAAAGATCTTCTTTGCCAAAAACTGTACAATGTGAAATAAGCTAGTTCTGTTCTTGGAATGAGTTGCTTTACTATGAAGTCGGTTCAGTGTAGCAATTTGGTACTTTCCAGGTGTGTGTAATCTACCAAGATGTACAACATCGTAGATTCTTTTCATTTCTACACTAGTTTGCTTAGAAAACAACGATCTTCATTGCCGAACACTGTACTGTGTGAAATAAGCTAATTTTGTTCACTGAATTACATGCGTTCCTACAAATTCGGTTGAGTGCAGCAAGACCAAACTTTCCTGGTTTGTGTAATCTAACAAGGTGTACAACTAGTAGATTCGTTTCATTTCTAAAGTATTTTGCTTAGAAAACAAAGGTCTTCAATGTCAAACACTGTACTGTGTGAAATAAGCTAGTTCCGTTCTTGGAATGAGTTGCTTTTCCACTAAGAAGGTTGAGTGCAGGAAGTGGATACTTTCCTGGTTTGTGTAATCTAAGAAGATGTACAATTTAGTATATTCATTTCATTTCAAAGTAGTTTGCTTAAAATAAGAAAGATCTTCATTAGCAAAAACTCAATGTAAGAAATAAGCTACTTCTGTTCTGGGAATGAGTAGCTGTACTACAAAGACAGTTGAGTGCAGCAAGATCAAAGTTTCCTGGTTTGTGTAATCTAACAAGATGTTCAACTTAGTATATTTGTTTCATTTGTAAAGTAGTTTGCTTAGAAAACAAAGTTCTTCGTTGCCAAACACTGTATTTTGTGAAATAAGGTCGTTCTGTTCGCGCAATGAGATGCGTTCCTACGAAGACAGTTGAGTGCAGCAAGATCAAACTTTCCTGGTTAGTGTAATCTAACAAGATTTACAACTAGTAGATTCATTTCATTTCTAAAGTATTTTGCTTAGAAAACAAAGGTCTTCAGTGCCAAACACTGTACTGTGTGAAATGAGCTACTTCCATTCTTGGAATGAGTTGCTTTCCAACGAAGAAAGTTTATTGACGGAAGTTGATACTTTCCTGCATTGTGCAATGTAAAAAGATGTACAATGTAGTAGATTCATTTCATTTCTAAAGTAGTTTGCTTAGAAAACAAAGATCTTCATTCTGAAAACGGTATTGTGTGAAATAAGCTAGTTCTGTTCTCGGAATCAGTTGCTCTCCCACTAAGACGGTTTAGTTCAGCAAGTTGATATTTTACTGGTTTGTGTAATCTATCAAGAAGTACAACTTAGTAGATTCGTTTCATTTATAAAGTAGTTTGCTTAGAAAACAAAGGTCTTCATTTCCGAACACTGGACTGTGTGAAATAAGCTATTTCTGTTCTCAGAATGAGTTGCTTTCCCATGAAGATGATTGAGTGCAGGAAGTTGATACTTTCCTGGTTTTGTGTAATCGAAAAAGATGTATAACTTAGGAGATTCTTTTCATTTCTAAACTAGTTTGCTTAGAAAAGAAAGATCTTCATTTCTGAACACTGTACCATGTGAAAAAAGCTGGTTCGGTACTCGGAATGTGTTGCTTTCCTACGAAAATGGATGAGTGCAGCAAGTTGATACTTTACTGGTTTGTGTAATCTAACAAGATGCACAACTTAGTAGATTTGTTTCATTTGCAAAGTAGTGTGCGTAAAATAAGAAAGATCTTCATTGCCAAAAACTGTACTGTGTGAAATAAGCTAGTTCTATTCTCGGAATGAGTTGCTTTACTATGAAGACGGTTGAGTGTAGCAATTTGGTACTTTCCAGGTATGTGTATGTAGTAGATTTGTTTCATTTTTACAGTAGTTTGCTTAGAAAACAAAGATCTTCATTGCCCAACACTGCACTGTGTGAAATAAGCTTGTTCTGTTCGCTGAATGAGATGCATTCCTACAAAGTTGGTTGAGTGCAGCAAGACCAAACTTTCCTGGTTTCTGTAATCTAACAAGGTGTTCAACTAGTAGATTTGTTTCATTTCTCAAGTATTTTGCTTAGAAAACAAAGGTCTTCAATGCCGAACACTGTTCTGTGTGAAATAAGCTAGTTCCATTTTTGGAATGAGTTGCTTTTCCACGAAGAAAGTTGAGTGTAGGAAGTTGATACTTTCCTGGTTTGTGTAATCTAAGATGTGCAACTTAGTATATTCATTTCATTCAAAGTAGTTTGCTTAAAATAAGAAATATCTTCATTGCTAAAAACTGTACTGTATGAAAGGAGCTAGTTCTGTTCTCAGAATGAGTTGCTGTACTACGAATATGGTTGTGTGCAGCAAGTGGATACTTTCCTGGATTGTGTAATGTAAAAAGATATACAATTTATTAGATTCGTTTCATTTCTAAAGTAGTTTGATTAGAAAACAAAGATCTTCATTGCCAAAAACTATGCTGTGTGAAATAAGCTAGTTCTGTTCCTGGAATGAGTTGCTTTACTACGAAGAGGGTTAAGCGCTGCAAGTTGATACTTTACTGGTTTGTGTAATTATCCAGAAGTACAACTTAGTAGATTCGTTTCATTTCTAAAGTAGTTTGCTTACAAAACAAATGTCTTCATTGCTGAACACTGTACTGTATGAAATAAGCTAGTTTTGTTCGCTGAATGAGATGCGTTCCTACAAAGTTGGTTGAGTGCAGCAAGACCAAACTTTCCTGGTTTGTGTAATCTAACAAGGTGTACAACTAGTATATTCATTTCGTTCCTAAAGTATTTTGCTTCAAAAACAAAGGTCTTCAATGCTGAACACTGTACTGTGTGAAATAAGCTAGTTCCGTTCTTGGAATGAGTTGCTTTCCCACGAAGAATGTTGAGTGCAGGAAGTGGATACTTTCCTGGTTTGTGTTATCTAAGAAGATATACAACTTAGTATGTTCATTTAATTTCAAAGTAGTTTGCTTAAAATAAGAAAGATCTTCATTACCAAAAACTCTACTGTATGAAAAAAGCTAGTTATGTTCTCGGAATGAGTTGCTGTATTATGAAGACTGTTGAGTGCAAGCAAGATGAAAGTTTCCTGGTTTGTGTAATCTAACAAGATGTACAACTTAGTAGATTCGTTTCATTTGTAAAGTAGTTTGCTTAGAAAACAAAGATCTTCATTGACAAACACTGTACTTTGTGAAATAAGGTCGTTCTGTTCACGGAATGAGATGCGTTCCTTCAAAGATGGTTGAGTGCAGCAAGATCAAACTTTCCTGGATGGTGTAATCTAACAAGATGTACAAATAGTACATTAGTTTCATTTCTAAAGTATTTTGCTTAGAAAACAAAGGTCTTCAGTGCCGAACACTGTACTGTGTGAAATAAGCTAGTTCCGTTCTTGGAATGAGTTGCTTTCCCATGAAGAAAGTTGATTGCAGGAAGTTGATACTTTCCTGCACTGTGTAATGTAAAAAGATGTACAACTAAGTAGATTCGTTTCATTTCTAACGTAGTTTGCTTAGAAAACAAAGGTCTTCATTTCCAAACACTGTACTGCGTGAATTAAGCTAGTTCTGTTCTCAGAATGAGTTGCTTTCCCATGAAGATGATTGAGTGAGGGAAGTTGATAATTTCCTCATTTTGTGTAATCGAAAAAGATGTACAACTTAGTAGATTCTTTTCATTCCTAAACTAGTTTGCTTAGAAAACAAAGATCTTCATTTCCGAACACTGTACCATGTTAAAAAAAGCTGGTTCGGTAGTCAGAATGGGTTGCTTTCCTACGAAGATGGTTGAGTGCAGAAAGTTGATACTTTACTGGTTTGTGTAATCTAACAAGATGTACAAGTTAATAGATTCGTTTCATTTGCAAAGTAGTTTGCTTAAAATAAGAAAGATCTTCATTGCCAAATATTGTACTGTATGAAATAAGCTAGTTCTGTTCTAGGAATGAGTTGCTTTACTATGAAGACAGTTGAGTGTAGCAATTTGGTACTTTCCCGGTATGTGTAATCTACCAAGATGTACAACGTAGTAGATTCGTTTCATTTCTACAGTAGTATGCTTAGAAAACAAAGATCTTCATTGCTGAATACTGTACTGTGTGAAATAAACTAGTTCTGTTCGCTGAATGAGATGCATTCCTAAAAGTCGGTTGAGTGCAGCAAGACCAAACTTTCCTGGTTTGCGTAATCTAACAAGGTGTAGAACTAGTAGATTCGTTTCATTTCTAAAGTATTTTGCTCAGAAAGCAAAGGTCTTCAATCCCGAACATAGTACTGCATTCCTACAAAGTCGGTTGAGTGCAGCAAGACCAAATTTTCCGGGTTTGTGTAATCTAACTAGGTGTACAACTAGTATATTCATTTCGTTTCTAAAGTATTTTGCTTAGAAAAAAAGGTGTTCAATGCCGAACACTGTACTGTGTGAAATAAGCTAGTTCCGTTCTTGGAATGAGTTGGTTTCCTATAAAAAAGTTCAGTGCAGGAAGTTGTCCTGGATTGTGTAATGTAAAAACATGACAACTTTCCTGGTTTGTGTAATCTAAGAAGATGTACAACTTAGTATATTCATTTCATTTCAAAGTAGTTTGCTTAAAATAAGAAAGATCTTCATTGCCAAAAATTGTACTGTATGAAATAAGCTAGTTCTGTTCTCAGAATGAGTTGCTGTAGTACGAAGACTGTTGAGTGCAGCAAGTTGATACTTTCCTGGTTTGTGTAATCTAACAAGATGTACAACTTAGTAGATTCATTTAATTTATAGAGTATTTTGCTTAGAAAACAAAGGACTTCATTGCCAAACACTATACTGTGTGACAAGCTACTTCTTGTTCTGGAATGAGTTGCTTTCCCACGAAGACGGTTGTGTGCAGCAAGTTGATACTTTCCTGGTTTGTGTAATCTAACAAGATGTACAACTTAGTAGATTAGTTTCATTTCTAAAGTAGTTTGCTTAGAAAAAAAAAGAACTTCATTTCTGAACACTGTACTGTGTGAAATAAGCTGTTCTGTTCTTTCCCACAAGAATGAGATGCATTCCTAAGAGTCAGTTGAGTGCAAACAGATCAAATTTTCCTGCTTTGTGTAATCTGACAAGATGTAGAACTAGTAGACTTGTTTCATTTCAAAGTATTTTCCTTAGAAAACAAAGGTCTTCAGTTCCAGAACACTATACTATGTTAAATAAGCTAGTTCTGTTTGCAGAATGAATTGGTTTCTCATGAAGAATGTTGAGTGCAGGAAGTTGATACTTTCCTGGATTGTGTAATCTAAAAAGATGTACAGCTTAGTAGGTTCGTTTCATTTCTAAAGTAGTTTGCTTAGAAAACAAAGATCTTCATTTCTGAACACTGTACCATGTGAAATAAGCTGGTTTTTTGTTCTTGGAATGAGTTGCTTTCCTAAGACGACGGTTGAGTGGAGCAAGTTGATACTTTACTGGTTTGTGTAATCTTACAAGATGTACAACTTAGTAGATTCGTTTCATTTCTAAAGTTGTTTCCTTAGAAAACAAAGGTCTTTATTGCTGAAAACTCTACTACTGTGGAAATAAACCAGTTCTGTTATCGGAATGAGTTACTTTCCCAAGAAGAAGGTTGAGTGCAGGAAGTTGATATTTTCCTGGATTGTGTAATCTAACAAGATGTACAGTTTAGTACATTCGTTTTATTTCTAAAGTAGTTTGCTTAGAAAACAAAGATCTTCATTGCTGATTACTGTACTTTGTGAAATAAGCTAGTTCTCTTCTGGGAATGAGTTGCTTTCCCACGAAGATGGTTGAGTGCAGCAAGTTGATACTTTCCTGGTTTGTGTAATGTAAGAAGATGTACAGCTTTGTAAATTCGTTTCATTTCCAAAGTAGTTTGCTTAAAATAAGAAAGATCTTCATTGCAAGAAACTGTACTGTGTGAAATAAGCTAGTTCTGTTCTTGTAATGATTTGCTTTACTATGAAGACAGTTGAGTGTAGCAAGTTGGTACTTTCCAGGCATGTGTAATCTAACAAGATATACAACTTAGTAGATTCATTTCATTTCTAAAGTAGTTTGCTGAGAAAAAAAATATCTTCATTGCTGAATCCTGTACTGTGAAATAAGCTAGTTCTGTTCTCAGAATGACTTGCTTTCCCACAAAGATGGTTGTGTGCAGCAAGTTGATACTTTCTGGTTTGTGTAATATAACAAGATATACAACTTAGTAGATTCGTTTCATTTCTAAAGTAGTTTTCTTAGAACAAAGATCTTCATTGCTGAACAGTGTACTGTGTGAAATAAGCTAGTTCTGTTCGCGGAATGACATGCGTTCCTAGGAAGTCGGTTAAGTGCAGCAAGATCATACTTTCCTGGATGGTGTAATCTAACAAGATATGCAACTAGTAGATTAGCTTCATTATTAAAATATTTTGCTTAGAAAACAAAGGTCTTCAGTGCCGAACACTATACTGTGTTAAATAAGCTAGTTCCGTTCTTGGAATGAGTTGCTTTCCCACGAAGAACGTTGATTGCAGGAAGTTGATACTTTCCTGGATTGTGTAATGTAAAAAGATGTACAACTTAGTAGATTCGTTTCATTTCTAAAGTAGTTTGCTTAGAAAACAAAGATCTTCATTGCTGAAAACGGTATTGTGTGAAATAAGCTAGTTCTGTTCTCAGAATCAGTTGCTCTCCCAGTAAGACGTGTGAAATAAGATAGTTCTGTTCTTGGAATGAGTTTCTTTTCTACCATGAGGGTTGAGTGCTGCAAGTTGATACTTTACTGGATTTTGTAATCTATCAAGAAGTACAACTTAGTAGATTCCTTTCACTTCTAAAGTAGTTTGCTTAGAAAACAAATGTCTTCATTGCAGAACACTGTACTGTGTGAAATAAGCTAGTTCTGTTCTTGGAATGAGTTTCTTTCCTACAAAGTCGGTTGAGTGCAGCAAGACCAAACTTTCCTGGTTTGTGTAATCTAACAAGGTGTACACCTAGTATATTAGTTTCATTTCTAAAGTATTTTGCTTAGAAAACAAAGGTCTTCAATGCCGAACACTGTACTGTGTGAAATAAGCTAGTTCCGTTCTTGGAATGAGTTGGTTTCCCACGAAGAAGGTTGAGTGCAGGAAGTTGATACTTTCCTGGTTTGTGTAATCTAAGATGTACAACTTAGTATATTCATTTCATTTAAAGTAGTTTGCTTAAAATAAGAAAGATCTTCATTACCAAAAACTCTACTGTACGAAATAAGTAGTTCTGTTCTCAGAATGAGTTGCTTTCCCATGAAGATGTTTGAGTGCGGGAATTTGATACTTTCCTGGTTTTGTGTAATAGAAAAAGATGTACAACTTAGTAGATTCACTTCATTTCTAAAGTACTTTGCTTAGACAACCAAGATCTTCATTGCTGAACACTGTACCGTTGGGAAAATGCTGGTTCGGTACTCGGAATGAGTGGCTTTCCTATGAAGACAATTGAGTGCAGCATTTTGATACTTTACTGGTTTGTGTATTCTAACAAGATGTACAACTTAGTAGATCCCTTTCATTTGCAAAGTAATTTGCTTAAAATAAGAAAGACCTTCATTGCCAAAAACTGTACTGTGTGAAATAAGCTAGTTCTGTTATTGGAATGAGTTGCTTTACTATGAGGATGGTTGAGTGTAGCAATTTGGTACATTCCAGGTATGTGTAATCTACCAAGATATACAACGTAGTAGATTCGTTTCATTTCTACACTAGTTTGCTTAGAAAACAAATATCTTCATTGCTGAAAACTGTACTGTGTGAAATCAGCTAGTTCTGTTCGCTGTATGAAATGTATTCCTACAAAGTCGGTTGAGTTCAGCAAGACCAAACTTTCCTGGTTTGTGTAATCTAACAAGGTGTACAACTAGTAGATTTGTTTCATTTCTAAAGTATTTTGCTCAGAAAACAAAGGTCTTCAATCCCGAACATAGTACTTCATTCCTACAAAGTTGGTTGAGTGCAGCAAGACCAAACTTTCCTGGTTTGTGTAATCTAACTAGGTGTACAACTAGTATATTCATTTCGTTTCTAAAGTATTTTGCTTAGAAAAAAAGGTGTTCAATGCCGAACACTGTACTGTGTGAAATAAGCTAGTTCCGTTCTTGGAATGAGTTGCTTTCCTATGAAGAAAGTTGAGTGCAGGAAGTTGATACTTTCCTGGATTGTGTAATGTAAAAACATGTACAACTTTCCTGGTTTGTGTAATATAAGAAGATGTAAAACTTAGTATATTTATTTCATTTCAAGGTAGTTTGCTTAAAATAAGAAAGATCTTCATTTCCAAAAACTGTACTGTATAAAATAAGCTAGTTCTGTTCTCGGAATGAGTTGCTGTACTACGAAGACTGTTGAGTGCAGCAAGATAAAAGTTTCCTGGTTTGTATAATCTAACAAGATGTACAACTTAGTAGATTCGATTAATTTATAGAGCATTTTGCTTAGAAAACAAAGGTCTTCATTGTCAAACACTATACTATGTGATAAGCTACTTCTGTTCTCGGAATGAGTTGCTTTCCCATGAAGACGCTTGAGTGCAACAAGTTGATACTTTCCTAGTTTGTGTAATCTAACAAGATGTACAACTTAGTAGATTCGTTTCATTTCTAAAGTAGTTTGCCTAGAAAACAAAGACCTTCATTGCCTAACACTGTACTGTGTGAAATAAGCTAGTTCTGTTCTTGGAATGAGTTGCTTTCCCACAATGAATGAGATGCTTTCCTACAAGGTCGTTTGAGTGCAACAAGATCAAACTTTCCTGGTTAGTGTAATCTAACAAGATGTACAACTTATTAGATTCGTTTCATTTCTAAAGTAGTTTGCTTAGAAAACAAAGAACTTCATTGCCGAACACTGTTCTGTGTGAAATAAGCTTGTTCTGTTTGCAGAATGAGATGCGTTCCTACGAGGTCGGTTGAGTGTAACAAGATCAAACTTTCCTGGTTTGTGTAATCTAACAAGATGTACAACTATTAGATTCGTTTCATTTCAAAGTATGTTGCTTAGAAAACAATGGTCTTCAGTGCTGAACAGTATAAGCTAGTTTTGTTCTTGGGATGAGTTGCTTTCCCACGAAGCATGTTGATTGAAGGAAGTTGATACTTTCCTGGAATTTGTAATCTAACAAGATGTACAGCATAGTATGTTCGTTTCATTTCTAAAGTAGTTTGCTTAGAAAACAAAGATCTTCATTCCTGAACACTGCACCATGTGAAATAAGCTGGTTCATTTCTTGGATTGAGTTGCTTTCCTACGAAGATGGTTGAGTGCAGCAAGTTGATACTTTACCGGTTTGTGTAATCTTACAAGATGTATAACTTAGTAGATTCGTTTCATTTCTAAAGTTGTTTCCTTAGAAAACGAAGGTCTTCATTGGCAAACACTGTACTGTGTGAAATAAGCCAGTTCTGTTCTCGGAATGAGTTACTTTCCCACGAAGATGGCTGAGTGTAGGAAGTTGATACTTTCCTGGATTGTGTAATCTAACAAGATGTACAGTTGAGTACATTTGTTTCATTTCTAAAGTAGTTTTCTTAGAAAACAAAGATCTTCATTGCTGAATAGTGTACTTTGTGAAATAAACTAGTTCTCTTCTGGGAATGAGTTGCTTTCCACAAAGATGGTTGAGTGCAGCAAGTTGATACTTTCCTGGTTTGTGTAATCTAAAAAGATGTACAACTTAGTAAATTTGTTTCATTTCCAAAGTAGTTTGCTTATAATAAGAAAGATCTTCATTGCCAGAAGATGTACTGTGTGAAATAAGCTAGTTCTGTTCTCGGAATGAGTTGCTTTCCCACAGAGACGGTTGAGTGCAGCAAGGTGATACATTCCTGGATCGTGTAATCTAACAAGATATACAACTTAGATTGGTTTTATTTCTAAAGTAGTTTGCTTAGAAAACAAACGTCTTCATTGAAAAACACTATACTGTGTAATAAGCTACTTCTTTTCTTAAAATGAGTTGCTTTCCCACGAAGACGGTTCAGTGCAGCAAGTTGTTCCTTTCCTGGTTTGTGTAATCCAACACGATGTACAACTTAGTAGATTCTTATTATATGTAAAGTAATTTAATTAGAAAACAAAGATCTTCATTGCCGAACATGGTATCATGTGAAATAAGCTAGTTCTGTTCACAGAATGAGATGTGTTCCTATAAAGTCGGTTCAGTGCAGAAAGGTCAAAGTTTCCTGGTTTGTGTAATCTAACAAGAGGTACAACTAGTAGATTCGTTTCATTTCTAAAGTACTTTGCTTATAAAACAAAGGTATTCAGTGAGAACACTGTACGGTATGAAATAAGCTAGTTCCGATCTTGGAATGAGTAACTTTCCCAAGAAGAACGTTGAGTGCAGGAAGTTGATACTTTACTGGATTGTGTAACATAAAAACATGTACAACTTAGTAGATTCTTTTCATTTCTAAAGTAGTTTGCTGAGAAAAAAAAATCTTCATTGCCGAATACGGTACTTTGTGAAATAAGGTAGTTCACTACTGGGAATGAGTTGCTTTCCCACAAAGACGGTTGCGTGCAACAAGTTGATACTTTCCTGGTTTGTGTAATTTAACAATATGTACAACTTAATAGACTCGTTTCATTTCTAAAGTAGTTTTTTTAGAAAACAAAGATCTTCATTGCCGAACACTGTATTGTGTGAAATGAGCTAGTTCTGTTCGGGGAATGAGATGCGTTCCTACGAAGTTAGTTGAGTGCAGCAAGATGAAACTTCCCCCTTTTGTGTAATCAAACAAGATGTGAAACTAGTAGATTCGTTTCATTTCTAAAGTATTTTGCTTAGACTACAAAGGTCTTCAGTGCTGAACACTGTACTGTGTGAGCTTAGCTAGTTCCATTCTTGGAATGAGCTGGTTTCCTAACAAGAAGGTTGAGTGCAGGAAGTTGATACTTTCCTGGATTGTGTAATGTAAAAATATGTAAAACTTAATAGATTCGTTTCGTTTCTAAAGCAGTTTGTTTAGAAAACAAAGATCTTCATTGCCGAACACTGTACAGTGTGAAATAAGCTAGTTCTGTTCTTGGAGTGAGTTGCTTTCCCACGAAGAAGGTTCAGTGCAGCAAGTTGATACTTTCTTGGTTTGTGCAATCTAACAAGATGTACAACTTAGTAGATTCATTTCACTTTTAAAATAGTTTGCTTAGAAAACAGAGATCTTCATTGCCTAACACTGTACAGTGTGAAATAAGCTAGTTCTATTCTCGGAATGAGTTGCTTTCCTACGAAGACTGTTGAGAGCAGCAAGATCAAACACTCCTGGTTTGTGTAATCTAACAAGATGTACAGCTTAGTAGATTTGTTTCAATTCTAAAGTAGTTTGCTTAGAAAACAACGATCTTCATTGCCGAATAATATACTTTGTGAAATAATCTAGTTCTCTTCTGGCAATGCATTGCTTTCCCATGAAGACGGTTGAGTGCAGCAAGTTGGTACTTTCCTGGTTTGTCTAATCTAACAAGATGTTCAAATTAGTAGATTCGTATGATTTCCAATGTAGTTTGCTTAAAAAAAATCTTCATTGCCAAAAACTGTACTGTGTGTAATAAGCTAGTTCTGTTCTCGGAATGAGTTGCTTACCCACGAAGATGGCTGAGTTTAGCAAGCTGGTACGTTCCAGGTATTTGTAATCTAAAAAGATCTACAACTTAGTATATTTCTTTCCTTTATAAAGTAGTTTCCTTAGAAAACAAAGTTCTTCATTGCCTAACACTGTACTGTGTGAAATAAGCTAGTTCTGTTCTTGGAATGAGTTGCTTTCCCACAAAGAAGGTTGACTTCAGGAAGTTGACACTTCCGTGAATTGTGTAAGCTAACAAGATGTAGAACCTAGTAGATTCATTTCATTTCTAAAGTAGTTTGCTTAGAAAACAAAGATCTTCATTGCCAAACACTGTACTTTGTGTAATAATGTAGTTCTGTTCTTGGAATGAGTTGCTTTGCCTTGAAGACGGTTGAGTGCAGCAAATTGATACTTTCCTGGTTTGTGTATTCAAAGAAGATATACAACTTAGTCGATTCCTTTCATTACCACTGTACTTTGTTTAGAAAACAAAGATCCTCATTGCCTAACACTGTACAGTGTGAAATAAGCTAGTTCAGTTCTCGAATGAGATGCTTTCCTACGAAGACGGTTGAGTGCTGCAAGATCAAACTTTCCTCGTTTGTGTAATCTGACAAGATGTACAACTTAGTAGATTCATTTCATTTCTAAAATAGTTTGCTTAGAAAACAAAGATCTTCATTTCCTCACACTGTACAGTGTGAAATAAGCTGTTTCGTTTCTCGGAATGAGTTGCTTTCCTGCGAAGACGCTTGAGTGCAGCAAGTTGATACTTTCCAGGTTTGTATAATCGAAAACCATGTACAACTTTGTAGATTCATTTCCTTTCTAAAGTAGTTTACTTAGAAAACAAAGATCTTCATTGCCGAACACTGTACTGTGTGAAATAAGCTAGTTCTCTTCACGGAATGCTTTCCTATGAATACGGTTGAGTGCAGCAAGATCAAACTTCCCTGGATTGTGTTATCTGACAAGATGTACAATTTAGTAGATTCGTTTCATTTCTAAAGAATTTCGCTTAGACAGCAAAGGTCTTCATTGCTGATCACTGTTTTGTGTGAAATAAGCTAGTTCTGTTCTTGGAATGAGGTGCTTTCCCACAAACAAAGTTGAGTGAAGGAAGTTGATACTTTACTGTATTGTGAAAAGTAACAAGATCTTCAGCTTAGTAGATTCCTTTCATTTCTAAAGTAGTTTGCTTAGAAAACAAAGATCTTCTTTGCCAAACACAGTACTTTGTGAAATAAGCCAGTCCTGTTCTGGGAATGAGTTGCTTTCCCACGAGGATGGTGGAATGCAGCAAGTTGATACTTTCCTGGTTTGTGTAAATTAACAAGATTTACAACTTAGTTGATTCACTTCATTTCTAAAGTAGTTTACTTAGAAAAAAAAGATCTTCATTGCCAAACACTGTACAGTATGAAATAAGCAATTTCTGTTCTGGGAATCAGTTGCTTTCCTACAAAGACTGTTGAGTGCAGCAAGAACAAACTATCCTGGTTTGTGTAATCCAACAAGATGTAGAACTTAGTAGATTGGTTTCATTTCTAAAGAAGTTTGGTTAGAGAACAAAGTTCTTCATTGCCAAAAACTATACTGTGTGACATAAGCTAGTTCTGTTCTTGGAAAAAGTTGCATTCCCACGAAGACGGTTGAGTGCAGCAAGTTGATACTTTCCTGGTTTGTGTAATCTATCAAGATGTAAAACTTAATATATTCGTTTAATTTCTTAAGTAGTTTGCTTACAAAACAAAGATCTTAATTCCTGAACATTGTACTATGTGAAATAATCTAGTTCTATTGGCGGAATGAGATGCTTTCCTATGAAGATGGTTAAGTGCAAAAGGATCATCTTTCCTGGTTTGTGTAATCTAACATCATGTACAACTTATTAGATTCGTTTCATTTATAAAGTAGTTTGCTTAGAAAACAAAGGTCTTCATTGCCAAACACTGTACTGTGTGAAATAAGCTAGTTCTGTTTTCGGAATGAGTTGCTTTCCTACGCAGACGGTTGAGTGCAGCAAGATCAAACGTTCCTGTTTTGTGTAATCTGACAAGATGTATAACATAGTAGGTATGTTTCATTTGTAAAGTTGATTGCTTAGAAAACAAAAATCTTCATTGCCAAGCACTGTATTGTGTGAAATAAGCTAGTCCTGTTCTTGGAATGAGTAGCTTTACTACTAAGATGGTTCAGTACAGCAAGTTGAAACTTACCTGGATTGTGTAATCTAAAAAGATATATAACTTAATAGATTCGTTTCATTTCCAACGTAGTTTGCTTAGAAAACAAAGGTCTTCATTTTCGAACACTGTACTTTGTGAAATAAGCTAGTTCTGTTCTCGGAAGGAGTTGCTTTCCCAGGAAGACAGTTGAGTGCAGCAAGTTGATATTTTCTTGGTTTGTGTAATCTAACAAGTAGTATAACTTAGGATATTTGTTTCATTGCTAAAGTATTTTGCTTTGAAAACAAAGATCTTCATTGCCAAATACTGCACTTTGTGAAATAATCTAGTTCTGTTCTCTGAACGAGTTGCTTTCCCAGCATCTTGTTGATCCTTTCCTGGTTTCTGTTATCTAACAAGATGTACAACTTAGTACATTCGTTTCATTCCTAAAGTAGTTTGCTTAGTAAACAAAGATCTTCATTACTGAACAGTGTACAGTGTGAAATAAGGTAGTTTTGTTCTCGGAATGAGATGCTTTCCTACAAAGACGGCTGAGTGCAGCAAGATCAAACGTTCAAGGTTTGTGTAATCTAACAAGATGTACAACTTAGTAGATTCGCTTCATTTCTAAAATAGTTTGCTTAGAAAACAAAGATCTTCATTGCTGAACACTGTACTGTGTGAAATATGCTACTTCTGTTCTTGGAATGAGTTGCTTTCCCACGAAGACGGTTGAGCGCAGCAAGTTGATACTTTCCTGGCTTGTGTAACCTGAGAAGATCTACAACTTAGTAGATTCAATTCTTTTCTAAAGTAGTTTGCTTAGAAAACAAGATCTTCATTGCTGAAAAATGTAGTGAGTGAAATAAGTTGGTTCTTTTCTTGGAAAGAGTTTCTTTACTACGAAGACGGTTGAGTGCAGCAAGTTGATACTTTGCTGGTTGTGGAATCTAACAGGATGTATAACTTAGTTGATTCATTTCACTCCTGAAGTCGTTTGCTTAGAAAACAAATGTCTTCATTGTCGAACACTGTAGTTGTGAAATAACCTAGTTCTGATCACGGAATGAGAGCTTTCCTATGAAGACGGTTGAGTGCAGCAAGATCAAACTTTCCTGGTTTGTGTAAACCAACAAGATGTACAACTTAGTAGATTCGTTTCATATCTAATGTAGTTTGCTTATAAAACAAAGGTCTTCATTACTGAACACTGTACTGTGTGAAATAAGCTAGTTCTGTTCTCGGAATGAGCTGCTTTCCCACGACGATGGTTCAGTGCAGGAACTTGATACTTTCCTGGATTATGTAACCTAATAATATGTACAACTTAATAGATTCTTTTCATTTCTAAACTAGTTTGCTTAGAAAACAAAGGTCTTCATTGCCAAACACCGTACAGTGTGAAATAAGCTAGTTCTGTTCTCGGAATGAGTTGCATTCCTATGAAGATGGTTGAGTGCAGCAAGACCGAATGTTCCTGCTCTGTGTAATCTAACAAGGTGTACAACTTGGTAGATTCGTTTGATTTCTAAAGTACTTTGCTTAAAAAACAAAGATCTTCATTGCCAAAAACTATACTGTGTAAAATAAGCTACTTCTGTTCTTGGAATGAGTTGCTATCCTACTAAGATGGTTGAATGCAGCAAGTTGAAACTTTCCTGGATTGTGTAATCAAACAAGATGTACAACTTAGTAGATTTGTTTCATTTCTAAAGTTGTTTCCTTAGAAAACGAAGGTCTTCATTGCCGAACACTGTACTGTGTGAAATAAGCTAGTTCTCTTCTTGGAAAGAGTTGCTTTCCCACAAAGAATTTTGAGTGCAGGAAGTTGATACTTTCCTGGATTGTGTAATCCAACAAGTTGTACAACTTAGTAGATTTGTTTCATTTCTAAAGTAGTTTTCTTAGAAAACAAAGATCTTCATTACCAAAAATGTACATTGTGAAATAAGCTAGTTCTGTTCTCAGAATGAGTTGCTTTCCCACCAAGATGGTTGAGTGCAGCAAGTTGACACTTTCCTTGTTTGTATAATCGAAGAAGATGTACAAAGTAGTAGGTTCATTTCATTTCTATATAGTTTGCTTAGAAAACAATGATCTTCATTGCCGAAAACTGTACAGTGTGAAATAAGCTAGTTCTGTTCTCGGAATGAGTTTCTATCCTACGAAGACGGTTGATTGCCGCAAGATCAAACTTCCCTGGTTTGTGTAATCTGCCACGATGTACAACTTAGTAGATTCGTTTCATTTCTAAAGTAGTTTGCTTAGAAAGAAAAGATCTTCATTGCTGAACAGTGTACAGTGTGAAATATGCTAGTTCTGTTTTCGGAATGTGTTGCTTTCCCACGTAGATTGTTGAGTGTAGGAATTTGATACTTTCCTCGATTGTGAAATCTAACAAGATATACAGCTTAGTAGATTCGTTTCATTTCTAAAGCAGTTTGCTTAGAAAACAAAGATCTTCTTTTCTGAACACTGTACTTTGTGAAATAAGCTAGTTCTATGCTCAGAATGAGAAGCTTTAGCAGGAAGATGGTTGAGCGCAGAAGTTGATACTTTCCTGGATTGTGTAATCTAACAAGTTGTACAACTTAGTACATTAATTTCATTTCTAAAGTACTTTCCTTAGAAAACAAAGACCCTCAATGTCTAAAAACGTACAGTGTGAAATAAGCTAGTTCTGTTCTTGGAAAGAGTTGCTTTCCCACGAAGACAGTTGAGTGCAGGAAGTTAATACTTTCCTGGTTTCTGTAATCTAACAGGATGTACAACTTAGTAGATTCATTTCATTACTAAAGTACTTTGCTTAAAAAACAAAGACCTTCTTTGCCGAAAACTATGCTGTGTGAAATAAGCTAGTTCTTTTCTCGGAATGAGTTTCTATACTATGAAGACGGTTGATTGTCACAAGATCAACCTCCCCTGGTTTGTGTAATCTGCCACGATGTACAACTTAGTAGATTCGTTTCATTTCTAAAGTAGTTTGCTTAGAAAGAAAAGATCTTCATTGCTGAGCTGTGTACAGTGTGAAACATGCTTGTTCTGTTTTCGGAATGTGTTGCTTTTCCACGAATATTGTTGAGTGTAGGAAGTTGATACTTTCCTGGGTTGTGAAATCTAACAACATATACAGCTTAGTAGATTCGTTTCATTTCTAAAGTAGTTTCCTTAGAAAACAAAGATCTTCATTGCCGTACAATGTACTTTGTGAAATAAGCTAGTTCTGTTCTTAGAATGAGCTGGTTTCCCACGAAGTGGTTTGAGTGCAGCAAGTTGACACTTTCCTGGGTGTGTAATCTAACAAGATGTACAACTTAGTAGATTCGTTTCATTTCTAAAGTAGTTTGCTTAGAAAACAAAGATCTTCTTTGCCGAAAACTGTATTTTGTGAAATAAGCTAGTTCTATTCTTGGAATGAGCTGCTTTCCCATGAAGATGGTTGAGTGCAGAAGTTGATACTTTCCTGTACTGTGTAATCTAACAAGATGTACAATTTAGTAGATTAATATCATTTCTAAAGTAGTTTCCTTAGAAAACAAAGATCTTCATTGCAGAAAACCATACAGTGTGAAATAAACTAGTTCTGTTCTTGGAATGAGTTGCTTTCCCACGAAGACAGTTGCATGCAGAAGTTGATACTTTCCTGGAGTGTTTAATCTAACAAGATTACAACTTCGTAGATTAATATCATTTCTAAAGTAGTTTCCTTAAGAACAAAGATCTTCATTGCCGAAAACTGTACATTGTGAAATAAGCTAGTTCTGCTCTTGGAATGAGTTGCTTTCCCACGAAGACGATTGAGTGCAGCAAGTTGATACTTTCCTGGCTTGTGTAATCCAACAAGATGTACAACTTAGTAGATTCCTTTCATTTCTAAAGTAGTTTGCTTAAAAAACAAAGACCTTAATTGCTGAAAACTATACTGTGTGAAATAAGCTAGTTCTGTTCTCGGAATCAATTGCTCGCATGAACACGGATGAGTGCAGGAATTTGATACTTTCCTGGTTTGTGTAATCTAACAAGATGTACAACTTAGTAGATTCGTTTCATTTCTAAAGTAGTTTGCTTAAAAAACAAATATCTTCATTGCGGAAAACGGTACTGTGTAAAATAAGCTATTTCTGTTCTCGGAGTGAGTTTCTATACAACGAAGACGTTTGAGTTCTGCAAGATCAACCTTCCCTTGTTTGTGTAATCTGCCACGATGTACAACTTAGTAGATTCGTTTCATTTCCAAAGTAGTTTGCTTAGAAAGTAAAGATCTTCATTGCCGAACAGTGTACAGTGTGAAATATGCTAGTTCTGTTTTCGGAATGTGTTGCTTTCCCACGAAGTTTGTTAAGTGTAGAAAGTTGATACTTTCCTGGGTTGTGTAATCTAACAAGATATACAGCTTAGTAGATTCGTTTCATTTCTAAAGTAGTTTCCTTAGAAAACAAAGATCTTCATTGCTGTACACTGTACTTTGTGAAATAAGCTAGTTCTGTTCTCAGAATGAGTTGCTTTCCCATGTAGACGTTTGAGTGCAGCAAGTTGACACTTTCTTGGGTGTGTAATCTAACAAGATGTACAACTTAGTTGACTCGTTTCATTTCTAAAGCAGTTTGCTTATAAAACAAAGATCTTCTTTGCCGAACACTGTACTTTGTGAAATAAGCTAGCACTATTCTTGGAATGAGCTGCTTTCCCACGAAGATGGTTGAGTGCAAAAGTTGATACTTTCCTGAACTGTGTAATCTAACAAGATGTACAACTTAGTAGATTAATACCATTTCTAAAGTAGTTTCCTTAGAAAACAAAGATATTAATTGCCAAAAACCATACAGTGTGAAATAAGCTAGTTCTGTTCCTGGAATGAGTTCCTTTGCTACGAAGATGGGTGAGTGCAGCAAGTTGATACTTTCCTGGTTTGTGTAATCTAACAAGATGTACAACTAAGTAGATTCGTTTCATTTCTAAAGTAGTTTGCTTAAAAAACAAAGATCTTCATTACTGAAAACTATACTGTGTGAAATAAGCTAGTTCTGTTTCCGTAATGACTTGCTTTCTTATGAAGATGGTTGAGTGTGGGCACATCATATTTTCCTGGTTTGTGTAATTTAACAAGATGTACATCTTAGTAGATTCGTTCAATTTCTAAAGTAGTTTTCTTAGAAAACAAAGGTCTTCATTGACAAACACTGTACTCTGTAATAAGCTAGGTCTGTTCTCAGAATAAATTGCTTTGCCAGGAAGACGGTTCAGTGCAGCAAGTTGATACTTTCCGGGTTTGTGTAATCTAACAAGATGTACAACTTAGTAGATTCGTTTCATTTCTAAATCATTTTGCTTAGAAAACAAAGATCTTCATTGCTGAACACTGTACTGTGGGAAATAAGGTAGTTCTGTGCTCCGAATGAGTTGCTTTCCCATTGAGGCGGTTCAGTGCAGCAAGTTGATACTTTCTTGCTTTGTGTAATCTAACAAGATGTGTAACTTAGGACATTTGTTTCATTGCTAAAGCAGTTTGCTTTGAAAACAAAGATCTTCATTGCCAAACACTGTACAGTGTGAAATAAGCTAGTTTTGTTCTCGGAATGAGATGCTTTCCTACAAAGAGGCTGAGTGCAGCAAGATCAAACGTTCATGGATTCTGTAATCTACCAAGATGTACAACTTAGTAGATTCATTTCATTCCTAAAGTAGTTTGCTTAGAAAATAAAGATCTTCATTGCCGAAAACTGTAGTGTGTGAAATAAGCTAGTTCTGTTCTCGGAATGACTTGCTTTCCCATGAAGATGGTTGAGTGCAGGAAGTTGATACTTTCCTGGTTCTTGTAATCTAACAAGATGTACAACTTAGTAGATTCGTTTCATTACTAAAGTAGTTTGCATAAAAAACAAAGAACTTCTTTGCCGAACACTTTACTGTGTGAAACAAGGTCGTTCTGTTCTTGGAATAAGATGCTTTCCTACGAAGACGGTTGAGTCCCACAAGATCAAAGTTTCCTGGTTTGTGTAATGTGACAAGATGTACAACTTAGTAGACTCGTTTCATTTCTAAAGTAGTTTGCTTAGAAAACAAAGATCTTCATTGCCGAAAAGTATACTGTGTGAAATAAGCTTTTTCTATTCTCGGAATGAGTTGCTTTGCTACGAAAAATGTTGAGTGCAACAAATTGATACTTTACTGATTTGTGTAATCTTTCAAGATGTACATCTTAGTAGATTCAATTCATTTCTGAAGTAGTTTGCTGAGAAAACAAACATGTTCTTTCTGAACACTGTACTTTGTGAAATAAGCTAGTTCTGTTCTAGTAATGAGTTGCATTTCCATGAAGATGGTTGAGTGAGGGATGTTGATACTTTCCTGCTTTATGTAATCTAAAAAGATGTACAACTTAGTAGATTCATTTCATTTCTAAAGTAGTTTGCTGAGAAAACAAAGATCTTCATTGCCGAAAAGTATACTGTGTGAAATAAGTTTGTTCTATTCTCGGAATGAGCTGCTTTACAACGAAGACTGTTGAGTGCACCAAGTTGATACTTTATTGATTTGTGTAATCTATCAATATATACATCTTAGCAGATTCATTTCATTTCTAAAGTATTTTGTTTAGAAAACAAAGGTCTTCAATGCCAAACACTGTACTGTGTGAAATAAGCTAGTTCTCTTCTGGGAATGAGTTGCTTTCCCATGAAGATGGTTGAGTGTGGGAAGTTGATACTTTCTTGGTTTGTGTAATCTAAAAAGATGTACAACTTTGTAGTTTTGTTTCCTTTCTAAAGTAGTTTGCTGAGAAAACAAACTTCTTCATTGCCGAACACTGTACTCTGTGAAATAAGGTCGTTCTGTTCTCTGAATGAGTTACTTTCCCACGAATATGGTTGAGTGTAGAAATTTGATACTTTCCTGGATTGTGTAAACTAACAAGATGTACAGCTTCGTAGATTCTTTTCTTTTGTAAAATAGTTTGCTTAGAAAACAAAGATCTTATTCTCCGAACACTGCACGTTATGAAATAAGCTAGTTCTGTTCTCAGAATGAGTTGCTTTCCCACGAAGACGGCTGAGTGCAGCCAGCTGATACTTTCCTGGTTTGTGTAATCTACCAAGATGTACAGCTTCGTAGATTCTTTTCTTTTGTAAAATAGTTTGCTTAGAAAACAAAGATCTTATTCTCCGAACACTGCACGTTATGAAATAAGCTAGTTCTGTTCTCAGAATGAGTTGCTTTCCCACGAAGACGGTTGAGTGCAGCAAGCTGATACTTTCCTGGTTTGTGTAATCTAACAAGAGGTACAACTTAGTAGATTCGTTTCATTTCTAAAGTAGTTTGCTTAGAAAACAAATTTGTTCATTGAGAACACTGTACAGTGTGAAATAAGCTAGTTCTGTTCTCAGAATGAGTTGCTTTCCCGAAGAAGATGGTTGAGTGCAGGAAGTTGATATTTTCCTGGATTGTCTAATCTAGCAAGATGAACAACTTAGTAAATTTTGTTTCATTTCTAAAGTAGTTTCCTTAGAAAACAAACATCTTCATTGCAGAACACTGTACTTTGTGTAAATAAGGTAGTTCTGTTCTTGGAATGAGTTGCTTTGACATGAAGATGGTTGAGTGCAGCAAGTTGATACTTTCCTGTTTTGTTTAATCTAACAAGATGTACAACTTAGTCAATTCGTTTCATTACTAAAGTAGTTTGCTTAGAAAACAAAGATCTTCATTGCCGAACACTGTACTGTGTGAAATAAGCTAGTTCTGTTCTCGGAATGAGATGCTTTCCTATGAAGATGGTTGAGTGCTGCAAGATCAAACTTTCCTTGTTTGTGTAATCTGACAAGATGTACAACTTAGTAGATTCTTTTCATTTCTTAAATAGTTTGTTTAGAAAACAAAGATCTTCATTGCCAAAACTATACTGTGTGAAGTAAACTAGTTCTGTTCTTGGAATGAGTTGCTTTACTACAAAGAAAGTTGAGTGCAGCAAGTTGATACTTTACTGGTTTGTGTAATCTAATGATGATGTACATCTTAGTAGATTCGTTTCATTTCTAAAGCAGTTTGCTTAGAAAACAAAGATCTTCATTGCTGAACACTGTACTGTGTGAAATAAGCTAGTTCTGTTCTCGGAATGAGTTACTTTCCCTATGAAGAAGGTTGAGTGCAGCAAGTTGATACTTTCCTGGATTGTGTAATCTAACAAGATGTACAGCTTAGTAGATTCGTTTCATTTCTAAAGTAGTTTGCTTAGAAAATAAAATCTTCATTGCTGAACACTGTACTGTGTGAAATAAGCTAGTTCTGTTCTCGGAATGAGTTGCTTTCCTACGAAGATGGTTGAGTGCAGCAAGATCAAACTTTCCTGGTTTGTGTAACCTAACAAGATGTACAACTTAGTAGATTTGTTTCATTTCTAAAGTAGTTTGCTTAGAAAACAAAGATCTTCATTGTCGAGCACTATACTGTGTGAAATAATCTAGTTCTCTTCTGGGAATGAGTTGCTTTCCCATGAAGATGGTTGAGTGCAGCAAGTTGGTACTTTCCTGGTTTGTGTAAGCTAACAAGATGTACAAATTAGTAGATTCGTTTCATTTCTAATGTAGTTTGCTTAGAAAACAAAATCTTCATTGCCAAAAACTGTACTGTGTGAAATAAGCTAGTTCTGTTCTCGGAATGAGTTGCTTACCCACAAAGTTGGTTGAGTGCAGCAAGCTGGTACTTTCCAGGTATTTGTAATCTAAAAGATGTACAACTTAGTAGATTTCTTTCATTTATAAAGTAGTTTCCATAGAAAACAAAGTTCTTCATTGCCTAACACTGTACTGTGTGAAATAAGCTAGTTCTGTTCTTGGAATGAGTTGCTTTCCCACAAAGAAGGTTGACTTCAGGAAGTTGACACTTCCGTGGATTGTGTAAGCTAACAAGATGTAGAACTTAGTAGATTCATTTCATTTCTAAAGTAGTTTGCTTAGAAAACAAAGATCTTCATTGCCAAACACTGTACTTTATGTAATAATGTAGTTCTGTTCTTGGAATGAGTTGCTTTGCCATGAAGACGGTTGAGTGTAGCAAATTGATACTTTCCTGGTTTGTGTAATCTAACAGGATGTACAACTTAGTAGATTCATTTCATTTCTAAAGTACTTTGCTTAAAAAACAAAGAGATTCTTTGCCGAAAACTATGCTGTGTGAAATAAGCTAGTTCTGTTCTCGGAATGAGTTTCTATACTATGAAGACGGTTGATTGTCACAAGATCAACCTCCCCTGGTTTGTGTAATCTGCCATGATGTACAACTTAGTAGATTCGTTTCATTTCTAAAGTAGTTTGCTAAGAAAGAAAAGATCTTCATTGCTGAGCTGTGTACAATGTGAAACAGGCTTGTTCTGTTTTCGGAATGTGTTGCTTTTCCACGAAGATTGTTGAGTGTAGGAAGTTCATACTTTCCTGGGTTGTGTAATATAACAAGAGGTACAACTTAGTAAATTCGTTTCATTTCTAAAGTAGTTTCCTTAGAAAACAAAGATCTTCTTTGCCGAACACTGTATTTTGTGAAATAAGCTAGTTCTAATCTTGGAATGATCTGCTTTCCCACGAAGATGGTTGAGTGCAGAAGTTGATACTTTCCTGTATTTTGTAATCTAACAAGATGTACAATTTAGTAGATTAATATCATTTCTAAAGTAGTTTCCTTAGAAAACAAAGATCTTCATTGCAGAAAACCATACAGTGTGAAATAAGCTAGTTCTGTTCTTGGAATGAGTTGCTTTCCCACGAAGACGGTTGAGTGCAGAGGTTGATACTTTCCTGGAGTGTTTAATCTAACAAGATTACAACTTCGTAGATTAATATCATTTCTAAAGTAGTTTCCTTAAGAACAAAGATCTTCATTGCCGAAAACTGTACATTGTGAAATAAGCTAGTTCTGCTCTTGGAATGAGTTGCTTTCCCACGAAGACGATTGAGTGCAGCAAGTTGATACTTTCCTGGTTTGTGTAATCCAACAAGTTGTACAACTTAGTAGATGCCTTTCATTTCTAAAGTAGTTTGCTTAAAAAACAAAGACCTTCATTGCTGAAAAGTGTACTGTGTGAAATAAACTAGTTCTGTTCTGGGAATCAATTGCTTGCACGAACACGGATGAGTGCAGGAAATTGATACTTTCCTGGTTTGTGTAATCTAACAAGATGTACAACTTAGTAGATTCGTTTCATTTCTAAAGTAGTTTGCTTAGAAAACAAAGATCTTCATTGCCAAACACTGTACTGTATGAAATAAGCTATTTCTCTTCTCTGAGTGAGTTTCTATACAACGAAGATGTTTGAGTTCCGCAAGATCAACCTTCCCTTGTTTGTGTAATCTGCCACGATGTACAACTTAGTAGATTCATTTCATTTCTAAAGTAGTTTGCTTAGAAAGAAAAGATCTTCATTGCCGAACAGTGTACAGTGTGAAATATGCTAGTTCTGTTTTTGGAATGTGTTGCTTTCCCACGAAGTTTGTTAAGTGTAGGAAGTTGATATTTTCCTGGGTTGTGTAATCTAACATGATATACAGCTTAGTAGATTCGTTTCATTTCTAAAGTAGTTTCCTTAGAAAACAAAGATCTTCATTGCTGTACACTGTACTTTGTGAAATAAGCTAGTTCTGTTCTCAGAATGAGTTGCTTTCCCACGTAGACGTTTGAGCGCAGCAAGTTGACACTTTCTTGGGTATGTAATCTAACAAGTTTTACAACTTAGTAGACTCGTTTCATTTCTAAAGTAGTTTGCTTATAAAACAAAGATCTTCTTTGCCGAACACTGTACTTTGTGAAATAAGCTAGTTCTATTCTTGGAATGAGCTGCTTTCCCACGAAGTTGGTTGAGTGCAAAAGTTGATACTTTCCTGGATTGTGTAATCTAACAAGATGTACAACTTAGTACATTAATACCATTTCTAAAGTAGTTTCCTTAGAAAACAAAGATCTTCATTGCCGAAAAACATACAGTGTGAAATAAGGTAGTTCTGTTCTTGGAATGAGTTCCTTTGCCATGAAGACGGGTGAGTGCAGCAAGTTGATACTTTCCTGGTTTGTGTAATCTAACAAGATGTACAACTTAGTAGATTCATTTCATTTCTAAAGTAGTTTGCTTAAAAAACAAAGATCTTCATTACTGAAAACTATACTGTGTGAAATAAGCTAGTTCTGTTTCCGTAATGACTTGCTTTCTTATGAAGATGGTTGAGTGTGGGCACATCATATTTTACTGGTTTGTGTAGTTTAACAAGATATACATCTTAGTAGATTTGTTCAATTTCTAAAGTAGTTTTCTTAGAAAACAAAGGTCTTCATTGACAAACACTGTACTCTGTATTAAGCTAGGTCTGTTCTCGGAATAAATTGCTTTCCCAGGAAGACGGTTCAGTGCAGCAAGTTGATACTTTCCTGGTTTGTGTAACCTAACAAGATGTACAACTTAGTAGATTCGTTTCATTTCTAAATCATTTTGCTTAGTAAACAAAGATCTTCATTGCTGAACACTGTACTGTGGGAAATAAGGTAGTTCATTTCACGGAATGAGATGCGTTCCTACGAAGTCGGTTGAGTGCAGTAAGATCAAATTTTCCTGGTTTGTGTAATCTCAGAAGATGTATAACTAGTAGATTCGTTTCATTTCTAAAGTATTTTCCTTAGAAAAGAAAGGTCTTCAGTGCCGAACACTGTACAGTGTGAAATAAGCTAGTTCCGTTCTTAAAATGAGTTGCTTTCCCAAGAACAAGGTTCAGTGCAGGAAGTTGATAATTTCCATGATTGTGTAATGTAAAAATATGTACAACTTAGTAGATTCGTTACCTTTCTAAAGACGTTTGCTGAGAAAACAAAGATCTTCATTACCGAACACTGTACTTTGTGAAACAAGCTAGTTCTGTTCTCAGAGTGAGTTGCTTTCCGATGAAGACGGTTCAGTGCAGCAAGTTGATATTTTTCTGGTTTGTGTAATCTAACAAGATGTACAAGTTAGTAGAATCATTTCATTTCTAAAGTAGTTTTTTTAGAAACAAAGATCTTCATTGCTGAACACTGTACATTGTAAAATAAGCTAGTTATGTTCTCAGAATGAGTTGCTTTACTATGAAGACTGTGGAGTACAGCAAGATCAAACTTTCCAGGTTTGTGAAACCTAGAAGATGTACAACTCAGTAGATTCATTTCATTTATAAAGTAGTTTGCATAGAAAAGAAAGGTCTTCATTGCCAAACACTGCACTGTGTAATAAGCTAGTTCTGTTCTCAGAATGAGTTGCCTTCCCACGAAGACAGTTCAGTGCAGGGAGTTGATACTTTCCTGGTTTGTGTAATCTAACACGGTGTACAACTTACTACATTCATTTCATTTCTAAAGTAGTTTGCTTAGAAAACAAAGATATTCATTGCCGAACACTGTACTCTGTGAAATAAGCTACTTCTGTTCTCGGAATGAGTTGCTTTCACATGAAGATGGTTGAATGCGGGAAGTTGATACTTTCCTCATTTGTGTAATATAACAAGGGGTACTACTTAATAGATTTGTTTCATTTCTAAAGTAGTTTTCTTAGAAAACAAAGATCTTCATTGCTGAACACTGTACTTTGTGAAATAAGGTAGTTCTGTGCTCCGAATGAGTTGCTTTCCCATTGAGGCGGTTCAGTGCAGCAAGTTGATACTTTCGTGGTTTGTGTAATCTAACAAGATGTACAAATTAGTAGATTCGTTTCATTTCTAAAGTAGTTTGCTTAGAAAAAAAGATCTTCATTGCTGAAAACTGTACAGTGTGAAATAAGCTAGTTTTGTTCTAGGAATGAGTTGCTTTACTACAAAGATAGTTGAGTGCAGCAAGTTGATACTTTCTTGGTTTGTGTAATCTAACCAGATGTGTAACTTAGGACATTTGTTTCATTGCTAAAGTAGTTTGCTTTGAAAACAAAGATCTTCATTGCCGAACACTGTACAGTGTGAAATAAGCTAGTTTTGTTCTCGGAATGAGATGCTTTCCTACAAAGAGGCTGAGTGCAGCAAGATCAAACGTTCATGGATTCTGTAATCTACCAAGATGTACAACTTAGTAGATTCGTTTCATTCCTAAAGTAGTTTGCTTAGAAAAGAAATGTCTTCATTGCCGAACACTGTAGTGTGTGAAATAAGCTAGTTCTGTTCTCCGAATGAGGTGCTTTCCCACGAAGATGGTTGAGTGCAGGAAGTTGATACTTTCCTGGTTCTTGTAATCTAACAAGATGTACAACTTAGTAGATTCGTTTCATTACTAAAGTAGTTTGCATAAAAAACAAAGATCTTCATTGCCGAACACTTTACTGTGTGAAACAAGGTCGTTCTGTTCTTGGAATGCAATGCTTTCCTACGAAGACGGTTGAGTCCCACAAGATCAAAGTTTCCTGGTTTGTGTAATGTGACAAGATGTACAATTTAGAAGACTAGTTTCATTTCTAAAGTAGTTTGCTGAGAAAACAAAGATCTTCTTTCCGAACACTGTACTTTGTGAAATGAGCTAGTTCTGTTCTAGGAATGAGTTGCATTTCCATGAAGATGGTTGAGTGAGGGATGTTGATACTTTCCTGCTTTATGTAATCTAAAAAGATGTACAAGTTAGTAGATTCATTTCATTTCTAAAGTAGTTTGCTGAGAAAACAAAGATCTTCATTGCCGAAAACTATACTGTGTGAAATAAGCTTGTTCTATTCTCGGAATGAGCTGCTTTACTACGAAGACTGTTGAGTGCACCAAGTTGATACTTTATCGATTTGTGTAATCTATCAATATATACATCTTAGCAGATTAATTTCATTTCTAAAGTAGTTTGTTTAGAAAACAAAGGTCTTCAATGCCAAACACTGTACTGTGTGAAATAAGCTAGTTCTGTTCTGGGAATGAGTTGTTTTCCCATGAAGATGGTTGAGTGTGGGAAGTTGATACTTTCTTGGTTTGTGTAATCTAAAAAGATGTACAACTTTGTAGTTTCATTTCCTTTCTAAAGTAGTTTGCTGAGAAAACAAACTTCTTCATTGCCGAACACTGTACTGTGTGAAATAAGGTCGTTCTGTTCTCGGAATGAGTTACTTTCCCACGAATATGGTTGAGTGTAGGAATTTGATACTTTCCTGGATTGTGTAAACTAACAAGATGTACAGCTTCGTAGATTCTTTTCTTTTCTAAAGTAGTTTGCTTAGAAAACAAAGATCTTATTCTCCGAACACTGCACATTATGAAATAAGCTAGTTCTGTTCTCGGAATGAGTTGCTTTCCCACAAAGACGGCTGAGTGCAGCCAGCTGATACTTTCCTGGTTTGTGTAATCTAGCAAGATGTACAACTTAGTAGATTCGTTTCCTTTCTAAAGAAGTTTGCTTAGAAAACAAAGTTCTTCATTTCCAAAGACTGTACTTTGTGAAATAAGCTAGTTCTGTTCTCAGAATGAGTTGCTTTCCCACGAAGATGGTTGAGTGCAGGAAGTTGATACTTTCCTGGATTGTCTAATCTAGCAAGATGAACAACTTAGTAAATTTGTTTCATTTCTAAAGTAGTTTCCTTAGAAAACAAACATCTTTATTGCCAAACACTGTACTTTGTGTAATAAGGTAGTTCTGTTCTTGGAATGAGTTGCTTTGACATGAAGACGGTTGAGTGTAGCAAGTTGATACTTTCCTGTTTTGTGTAATCTTAGAAGATGTACACCGTAGTCAATTTGTTTCATTAATAACGTAGTTTGCTTAGAAAACAAAGATCTACATGGCCGAACACTGTACAGTGTGAAATAACCTAGTTCTGATCTCGGAATGAGACACTTTCCTATGAAGATGGTTGAGTGCAGCAGGATCAAACTTTCCTTGTTTGTGTAATCTGACAAGATGTACAACTTAGTAGATTCTTTTCATTTCTTATGTAGTGTGTTTAGAAAACAAAGATCTTCATTGCCAAAAACTATACTGGGTGAAGTTAACTAGTTCTGTTCTCGGAATGAGTTGCTTTACTACGAAGACGGTTGAGGGCAGCAATTTGATACTTTACTGGTTTGTGTAATCTATCAAGATATACATCTTAGTAGATTCGTTTCATTTCTAAAGCAGTTTGCTTAGAAAACAAAGGTCTTCATTGCTGAATGCTGTACTGTGTAAAATAAGCTAGGTCTTTTCTCGGAATGAGTTACTTTCCTATGAAGACGGTTGAGTGCAGCAAGTTTAAGCTTTCCTGGATTGGGTAATCTAACAAGATGTACAGCTTAGTAGATTCGTTTCATTTCTAAAGTAGTTTGCTTAGAAAATAAAGGTCTTCATTGCCGAACACTGTATTGTGTGAAAAAGGTCGTTCTGTTCTCGGAATGAGTTACTTTCCCGCAATGATGGTTTAGTGCAGAAAGTTAATACTTTCCTGGATTGCGTAGTGTTAAAAGATGTACAATTTAGTAGATTAGTTTCATTTCTACAGTAGTTTGCTAAGAAAACAAAGATTATCATTGCTGAACATTGTACTTTGTGAAATAAACTAGTTCTGTTCTCGGAGTGAGTTGCTTCCCACGAAGACAGTTCAGTGCAGCAAGTTGATACTTTTTTGGTTTGTGTAATCTAACAAGATGTACAACTTAGTAGAATCATTTCATTTCTAAAGTATTTTGCTTAGAAAACAAAGATCTTCATTGCCAAACATTGCACGGTGTGAAATAAGCTAGTTCTGTTCTCAGATTGAGTTGCTTTCCCACGAAGACAGTTGAGTGCAGCAAGATCAAACTTTCCTGGTTTGTGTAATGTAACAAGATGTACAACTTAGTAGATTCTTTTGATTTCTAAAATAGTTTGATTAGAAAACACAGATCCTCATTACTGAAAACTGTACTGTGTGAAATAAGCTAGTTCTGTTCACGGAATGAGTTACTTTCCCAGGAAGATGGTTCAGTGAAGGAAGTTGATACTTTCCTCGATTGTGTAACCTGACAAGGTGTACAGCTTCGTAGATTCGTTTCATTTCTAAAGTACTTTGCTTAGAAAACAAAGATCTTCATGGCCGAACACTGTACTTTGTGTAATAAGCTAGTTCTGTTCCTGGAATGAGTTGCTTTGCCACGGAGATGGTTGAAGGCAGCAAGTTGATAGTTTCCTGGTTTCTGTAATGTAACAACATGTACAACTTATGAGATTCGTTCCATTATTAAAGTAGTTTTCTTAGAAAATAAAGATCTTCATTGCCAAACACTGTACAGTGTGAAATAAGCTAGTTCTGTTCTCAGAATGAGATGGTTTCCTACGAAGACGGTAGAGTGCAGCAAGATCAAACTTTCTTGGTTTGTGTAATCTGATAAGATATACAACTTAGTACATTCATTTCATTTCTAAAGTAGTTTGCTTAGAAAACAAAGATCTTCATTGCTGAGAACTATATTGTGTGAAATAAGCTAGTTCTGTTCTTGGAATGAGTTACTGTACTACGAAGACGATTGAGTTCAGCAAGTTAATACTTTACTGGTTTCTGTAATCTATCAAGATGTACATCTTAGTTGATTTGTTTCATTTCTAAAGTAGTTTGCTTAGAAAACAAAGGTCTTCATTGCTGAGCACTGTACTGTGTGAAATAAGCTAGTTCTATTCTCGGAATGAGTTGCTTTCCCATGAAGATGGTTGAGTCTGGGAAGTTGATACTTTCCTGCTATGTGTAATATGACAAGATATACAACTTAGTTGATTCGTTTCATTTCTAATGTAGTTTGCTTAGAAAACAAAATCTTCATTGCTGAAACTACTGTGTGAAATAAGTTCTGTTCTCGGAAAGAGTTATTTTACTACGAAGACGGTTGAGTGCAGCAAGATGAAACTTTCCTAGATTTGGTAACTTAAGAAGATGTACAACTTATTAGATTTCTTGCATTTCTAAAGGAGTTTGCTTTGAAAACAAAGGTCTTCATTGTCGAACACTGTACTCTGTGAAAAAAGGTCGTACTGTTAATGGAATGAGTTAATTTCCCACGAAGAAGGTTGAGTGCAGCAAGTTCATACTTTCATGGGTTGTGTAATCTGACAAGATGTACAAATTAGTAGATTCGTTTCATTTCCAAACTAGTTTTCTTAAAAAAAGAAAGATCTTCATTTCTGAAAACTGTACTGTGTGTAATAAGCTAGTTATGTTCTCAGAATGATTTGCTTTACTACGAAGACGGTTGAGTACAGCAAGATGAAACTTTCCTGCATTGAGTAATCTTAACAAGAAGTACCATTTAGTAGATTCGTTTCATTTCTAAAGTAGTTTGCTTAGAAAACAAAGCTCTTCAGTGCCGAAAACTGTACTGTGTGAAATAAGCTAGTTCTGTTCTTGGAATGAGTTGCATTCCCACGAAGGAGGTTGAGTGCAGGAAAGTGATACTTTCCTGGTTTGTGTAATGTGAACAGATGTACAACTTAGTAGATTCGTTTCATTTCTAAAGTATTTTGCTTAGAAAACAAAGATCTTCATTGCCCAACACTGAACAGTGTGAAATAAGGTAGTTCGGTTCTCGGAATGAGTTGCTTTCCTACGAAGACAGTTGAGTGCAGCAAGTTGAAACTTTCCTTGATTGGGTAATTTAACAAGATGCACAACGTAGTAGATTGGTTTCATTTCTAAAGTAGTTTACTTAGAAAACAAAGGTCTTCATTCCCGAACACTGTACTGTGTGTAGTAAGCTAGTTAAGTTCTCGAAATGAGTTGCTTTCCCACAAAGATGGTTGAGTGCAGAAAGTTGATACTTTCCTGGATTGTGTAATCTAACAAGATGTACACATTCATAGATTTGTTTCTTTTCTAAAGTAGTTTGTTTAGAAAACAAAGTTCTTCATTGCCAAGTACTGTACTTTGTGATATAACCTAGTTCTGTTCTCGGAATGAGTTGCTTTCCCAGGAAGACGGTTGAGTGCAGCAAATTGATACTTTCCTGGATTGTGTAAGATAACAAGATGTATAACTCAGTAGATTCATTTCATTTCTAAAGTAGTTTGCTGAGAAAACAAAGATCTCCTTTTCTGAACACTGTACTTTGTGAAATAAGCTAGTTCTGTTCTCGGAATGAGTTGCTTTCCCACAAAGACGGTTGAGTGCAGCAAATTGATACTTTCCTGGATTGTGTAAGATAACAAGATGTATAACTTAGTAGATTCATTTCATTTCTAAAATAGTTTGCTGAGAAAACAAACATCTCCTTTTCTGAACACTGTACTTTGTGAAATAAGCCAGTTCTGTTCTAGGAATGAGTTGCTTTCCCACGAAGACGGTTGAGTACAGCAAGTTGATAATTTCCTGGTTTGTGTAATCTAACAAGATGTACAACATAGTAGATTCGTTTCATTTCTAAAGTAGTTTGCTTAGAAAACAAAGGTCTTCATTTCCGAACACTGTACAATGTGAAATAAGCTAGTTCTCTTCTTGGAATGAGGTGCTTTCCTACGAAGACTTTTGAGTGCAGCAAGATCAAACATTCCTGGTTTGTGTAATCTAACAAGATGTATAACTTAGTAGATTCGTTTCATTTCTAAAGTGGTTTGGTTAGAAAAAAAAGGGTCTTCATTGCCGAACACTGTACTGTGTGAAATGAGCTAGTTCTGTTCTCGGAATGAGTTGCTTTCCCATGAAATTGGTTGAGAGCGGGAAGTTGATACTTTCTTGGTTTCTGTAATCTAAAAAGATGTACAACTTAGTAGATTCTTTTCATTTCTAAAGTAGTTTCCTTAGAAAACAAAGATCTTCATTGCCAAAAACTGTACTGTGTGTAATAAGCTAGTTCTTTTCTCGGAATGATTTCCTTTCCCACCAAGACGGTTGAGTGCAGCAAGTTGATACTTTCCTGGTTTGTGTAATCTCAGAAGATGTACAACTTAGCATGTTCGATTCTTTTCTAAAGTAGTTTGCTTAAAAAGAAAGTTCTTCATTGCCGAACACTGTACTGTGTGAAATAAGCTAGTTCTATTCTCCAAATGAGTTGTTTTCCAAAGAAGATGGTTGAGTGCAGGAAGTTGATACTTTCCTGCATTGTGTAAAGTAACAAGATGTACAACTTTTTAGATTCGTTTCATTTCTAAATTAGTTTGCTTAGAAAAGAAAGATCTTTATGTCCGAACATTGTAGTTTGTGTAATAAGGTAGTTCTCTTCTTGGAATGAGTTGCTTTGCCACAAAGACGGTTGAGTGCACCAAGTTGATACTTTCCTGGATTGTATAATCTAACAAGTTGTACAACTTAGTAGATTCGTTTCATTTCTAAAGTAGTTTGCTTAAAAAACAAAGATCTTTATTGCCGAAAACTGTACTGCATGGAATAAGCTAGTTCTCTTCTCGGAATGAGTTGCTTTCCTAGGAAGACAGTTGAGTGCAGGAAGAAGAAACTTTCCTGGATTGTGTACCCTAACAAGATGCACAACTTAGTAGATTCGTTCACTTCTAAAGTAGTTTGATAAGAAAACAAAGATCTTCATTGCCAAAAACTATATTGTGTGAAGTAAGGTAGTTCTGTTCTCAGAATGAGTTGCTTTACTACGAAGATGGTTGAGTGAGGCAAGTTGATACTTTCCTGGTTTGTCTAATCTAACAAGATGTATAACTTAGGAGATTCGTTTCATTTCTACAGTAGTTTGCTTAGAAAGAAAAGATCTTCATTGCCGAACATTGTACAGTGTGAAATAAGATAGTTCTGTTCTTGGAATGAGTTGCTTTCCCACGAAGATGGTTGAGTGCAGGAAGTTCATACTGTCCTGGATTGAGTAATCTAACAAGATGTACAGCTTAGTAGATTCGTTTCATTTCCAAAGGAGTTTTCTGAGAAAACAAAGCTCTTCATTGCGGAACACTGTACTTTGTGAAATAACCTACTTTTGTTCTCGGAATGAGTTGCTCTCCCACGAAAACTGTTGAGTGCATCAAGTTGATACTTTCCTATCAACATGTACAACTTAGTAGAGTCATTTCATTTCTAAATTAGTTTACTTAAAAACAAAGATCTTCATTGCCGAAAACTGTACTCTGTGAAATAAGCTACTTCTGTTTTCAGAATGAGTTGCTTTACTCTGAAGACGGTGGAGTGCAGCAAGTTGACACTTTCCTGGTTTGTGTAATCTTACAGGATGTACAACTTAGTAGATTCGTTTCATTTCTAAAGTAGTTTGTTTAGAAAACAAAGATCTTCATTGTCGAACACTGTACTATGTGAAATAAGTTCTGTTCTTGCAATGAATTGCTTTCCCACAAAGAAGGTTGGCTGCAGAAAGTTGATACTTTCCTGCATTGTATAAGCTAACAAGATGTACAACTTAGCAGATTCATTTCATTTCTAAAGTAGTTTGCTGAGAAAACAAAGATCTACTTTTCTGAACAATGTACTTTATGAAATAAGCTAGTTCTGTTTACAGAAGGAGTTGCTTTTCCACGAAGACATTTGAGTACAGCAAGGTGATACATTCCTGGTTTGTGTAATTTAACAAGATGTACAACATAGTAGAATCGGTTCATTTATAAAGTCGTTTGCTTAGAAAACAAAGGTCTTCATTGCCAAACACTGTACTGTGTGTAATAACCTAGTTCTGTTCTCAGAATGAGTTGCTTTCCCACAAAGACGGTTGAGTGCAGGAAGTTCATACTTTCCGGGTTTGTGTAATCTAACAAGATGTACAACTTAGTAGATTCGTTTCATTTCTAAAGTAGTTTGCTTAGAAAACAAAGATCTTCATTTCCATACACTGTACTGTGGGAAATAAGCTAGTTCTGTTCGCAGAATGAGATGCGTTCTTACGAAGTCGGTTGAGTGCAGCAAGATCAAACTTTCCTGGTTTTTGTAATCTAGCAAGATGTACAACTAGTAGATTCGTTTCATTTCTAAAGTATTTTTCATAGAAAACAAAGCTCTTCAGTGCCGAACACTGTACTGTGTGAAACAAGCTACTTCTGTTCTTGGAATGAGTTGCTTCCCCACGAAGAAGGTTGAGTGCAGGAAGGTGATACTTTCCTGGATTCTGTAATGTAAAAAGATGTACAACTTAGTAGATTCGTTTCATTTCTAAAGTAGTTTGCTGAGAAAACAAAGATCTTCAGTGCCAAACACTGTACTTTTACAAATAAGCTAGTTCTGTTCTCAGAGTGAGTTGCTTTCCCATGAAGACGGTCCAGTGCAGCAAGTTGATACTTTTCTGGTTTGTGTAATCTAACAAGATGTACAGCTTAGTAGACTCATTTCATTTCTAAGTTAGTTTGCTTAGAAAACAAAGATCTTCATTGTTGAACACTGTACAGTGTGAAATAAGCTAATTCTCTTCTCGGAATGAATTGTGAAATAGGATAGTTCTCTTCTCGGAATGAGTTGCTTTCCTACGCAGATGGTAGAATGCAGCAAGATCAAACTTTCCTGGTTTGTGTAATCTAAGAAGGTGTACAAATTAGTAGATTCGTTTCATTTCTAAGTTAGTTTGCTTAGAAAACAAAGATCTTCATTCCCGAACACTGTACTGTGTGAAATAAGCTAGTTCTGTTTGCGGAATGAGATAAGTTCCTACGACGTCGGTTGTGCGCAGCAAGATCAAACTTTCCAGGTTTGTGTAATCTAACAAGATGTGCAACTAGTAGATTCGTTTAATCTCTAAAATATTTTGCTTAGAAAACAAAGATCTTAATTGCCGAACATTGTACAGTGTGAAATAAGCTATTTCTGTTCTCGGAATGAGTTGCATTCCTATGAAGACTGTTGAGTGCAGCAAGGTTAAACTTTACTGGTTTGAGTAATCTAACAAGATGTACAACTTAGTAGATTCTTTTCATTTCTAAAGTAGTTTGATTAGAAAACAAAGATCTTCATTGCCGAAAACTGTACTGTGTGAAATAGTCTAGTTCTGTTCTTGGAATGACTTGCTTTACCACGAAGACGATTGAGTGCAGCAAGTGGATACTTTCCTGGTATGTGCAATGTAACAAGATGTACAGCTTCATATATTCATTTCATTTCTAAAGTAGCTTGCTTAGAAAACAAAGCTCTTCATTGCCAAACACTGTACTTTGTGAAATAAGCCAGTTGTGTTCTCAGAATGAGTTGCTTTGTCACGAAGACGGTGGAGTACAGCAAGTTGATACTTTCCTGGTTTGTGCAATCTAACAAGATGTACAACTTAGTAGATTCATTTCATTTCTAAAGTAGTTTAATTAGCAAACAAAGTACTTCATTGCCGAACACTGTACTGTATGAAATAAGCTATTTCTGTTCTCAGAATGCGTTGCTTTCCCACGAAGATGATTGAGTGCAGGAAGTCGATACTTTCCTGGATTGTGTAATCTCATAAGATGTAAAAATAATTAGATTTGTTTCATTTCTAAAGTAGTTTTCTTATAATACAAAGATCTTCATTGCCGAACACTGTACTTTGTGTAATAAGGTAGTTCTGTTCTCGGTATGAGTTGCTTTCCCATGAGGACCGTTGAGTGCATCAAGTTGATACTTTCCTAGTTTGTGTAATATAACAAGATGTACAACTTAGTAGATACACTTCATTTCTACAGTAGTTTAATTAGAAAAAAAAAGATCTTCATTTCCTAAAACTGTAGTGTGTGAAATAAGCTAGTTCTGTTCTCGGAATGAGTTGCTTTACTACGATGACGGTTGAGTACACAAGTTGATATTTTCCTGGTTTGTGTAATCTAACAAGATGTACAACTTAGTAGATTCATTTCATTTATAAAGTAGTTTACTTAGAAAACAAAGGTCTTCATTGCCACACACTGTACTGTGTACTAAGTTAGTTCTGTTCTCAGAATGATTTGCTTTCCCATGAAGACTGTAGCGTACAGCCAGTTGATATTTTCCTGGTTAGTGTAATCGAGCAAGAAGAACAACTTACTAGATTCATTTCGTTTCTAAAGTAGTTTTCTTGGAAAACAAAGATCTTCATTCTGAACACTGTAATGTGTGAAATAAGCTAGTTCTGTTCTCGTAATGAGTTCCTTTACTGCGATGACGGTTGAGTGTAGCAAGTTAGTACTTTCCCGGTATGTGAAATCTAAAAATATGTACAACTTAGTAGATTCGTTTCATTTCCAAAGTAGTTTCCTTAGAAAACAAAGTTCTTCATTGCTGAACACTCTACTGTGTGAAATAAGCTAGTTCTGTTCTTGGAATGAGTTTCTTTCCCACAGAGAAGATTGACTGCAGGAAGTTGATACTTTCCTGGATTGTGTAAGCTAACAAGATGTACAACTTGGTAGATTCGTTTCATTTCTATAGTAGTTTGCGTAGAAAACAAAGATCTTCATTCCCGATCACTGTACTTTGTGTAATAAGGTAGTTCTGTTCTTGGAATGAGTTAGTTTGCCACGAAGATGGTTGAGTCCGGGAAGTTGATACTATCTGGGTTTGTGTAATCTAACAAGATGTACAGCTTATTAGATTCACTTCATTCCTAATGTATTTTTCTTAGAAAACAAAGATCTTCTTCTGCGAAGACTGTACTTTATGAAATAAGCTAGTTCTGTTCTCTGAATGAGTTGCTTTCCCACGACGATGGTTGAGGACAACAAGTTGATACTTTCCTGGATCGTGTAATCTAACAAGATGTAAAACTTAGTAGATTCATTTCATTTCTAAAGTAGTTTAATTAGCAAACAAAGTTCTTCTTGGCCAAACACTGTACTGTGTGAAATTAGCTAGTTCAGTTCACGGAATGAGTTGCTTTCCCACGAACATGGTTGAGTGCCGGAAGTTGATACTTTCCTGGATTGTGTAATCTATGAAGATGTACAACTTAGTCCATTCGT
This sequence comes from Orientallactaga sibirica, assembly GCA_036365145.1. Lineage (NCBI taxonomy): Eukaryota > Metazoa > Chordata > Mammalia > Rodentia > Dipodidae > Orientallactaga > Orientallactaga sibirica. The sequence continues at coordinate 71,754 of JAEOAD010002857.1, forward strand.
TTCATTACTAACAAAGTTTGTTTAGAAAACAAAGATCTTCATGGCCGAAAACAATACTGTGTGAAATAAGCTAGTTCTGCTCTCGGAATGAGTTGCTTTACTACGTAGACAGTTGAGTGCAGCAAGTTGAATCTTTACTGGTTTGTGTAATCTAAAAAGCTGTACAGCTTAGTAGATTCGTTTCATTTCTAAAGTAGTTTGCTTAGAAAGAAAAGATTTTCATTGCCGAACATTGTACAGTGTGAAATAAGCTAGTTCTGTTCTCAGAACGACTCTCTTTCCCATGAAGATGGTTGAGTGCAGCAAGATCAAACTTTCCGGGTTTGTGTAATGTGACAAGATGTACAACTTACTAGATTCGTTTCATTTCTAACGTAGTTTGCTTAAAAAACAAAGGTCTTCATTTCCGAACATTATACAGTGTCAAATAAGCTAGTTTTGTTCTTGGAATGAGTTGCTTTCCCAAGAAGACGGTTGTGTACACCAAGTTGATATTTTCCTGGATTGTGTAATCTAACAAGATGTACAACTTAGTAGATTCGTTTCATTAATAAAGAAGTTTGCTTAGAAAACCAAGATCTTTATTGCCAAACACTGTACTGTGTATTAAGCTAGTTCTGTTCTCAGAATGAGTTGCTTTCCCTTGAAGATGGTTGAGTGCGTGAAGTTGATACTTTCCTGGTTTGTGAAATATAAAAAGATGTACTACTTAGTGGGTTCTTTTCTTTTCTAAAGTACTTGCTTAGAAAACAAAGGTCTTCATTTGCAAATGCTGTACTGTGTGAATAAGCTGGTTAGGTTCTCGGAATGAGTTGCTTTCCTACTTAGACGGTTGAGTGCATCAAGTTGAAACTTTCCTGGATTAGGTAATATAACAAGATGTACATCTTAGTAGATTCGTTTCATTTCTAAAGTAGTTTGCTTAGAAAACAAAGGTCTTCATGGCCGAACACTGTACTGTGTGAAATAAGGTCATTCTATTCTCAGAATGAGTTAATTTCCCACGAAGATGGTTGAGTGCAGGAAGTTGACACTTTCCTGGATTGTGTAATCTAAAAAACTGTACAGCTTATTAGATTCGTTTCACTTATAAAGTTGTTTGCTTAGAAAACAAAGATCTTCATTGACGAATACTGTACTTTGTGAAATATGCTAGTTCTCTTCTGGGAATGGGTTGCTTCCCATGAAGACAGTTGAGTGCAGCAAGTTGATACTTGCCTGGTTTGTGTAATCTAACAAGATGTACAACTTAGTAGATTCGTTTAATTTCCAAAGTATTTTGCATAAAAAAACAGAAGATCTTCATTGCCATAAACTGTCCTTGGTGTAATATGCTATTTCTGTTCTCAGAATGAGTTGCTTTCCCACGAAGACGATTGAGTGTAGCAAGTTGGTACTTTCCAGGTATGTGTAATCTAACAAGATGTACAACTTAGTAGATTCGTTTCATTTATAAAGTAGTTTCCTTAGAACACAAAGATCTTCATTGCTGAGCACTGTACAGTGTGAAATAAGATAGTTCTGTTCTCGGAATGAGATGCTTTCCTACGAAGACTATTGAGTGCAGCAAGTTCAAACTTTCCTTTTTTGTGTAATCTCACAAGATGTACAATTTAGTAGATTCATTTCATTTCAAAAGCAGTTTGCTTAGAAAACAAAGATCTTCATTCCTGAAAACTATACTGTGTGAAATAAGCTTGTTCTATTCTCGGAATGAGTTGCTTTACTACAAAGACAGTTGAGTGCAGCAAGTTGATACTTTACTGGTGCGTGTAATCTATCAAGATGTACATCTTAGTAGATTCGTTTCATTGCTAAATTAGTTTGCTTAGAAAACAAAGGTCTTCATTGCCCAACATGGTAATGTGTGAAATATGCTAGTTCTGTTCTCAGAATGAGTTGCTTTCACATGAACATGGTTGAGTGTGGGAAGTTGATACTTTCCTGGTTTGTGTAATCTTAAAAGATGTACAATTAGTAGATTCTTTTCATTTCTAAAGTAGTTAGCATAGAAAACAAAGATGTTCATTGCCGAACACTGTACCGCGTGAAATAAGCTGGTTTGGTTCTCGGAATGAGTTACTTTCCTGCGAAGATGGTTGAGTGCAGCAAGTTGAAACTCTCCTGAATTGGGTAATCTAACAAGATATACAACTTAGTTGATTCATTTCATTTCCAAAGTAGTTTGCTTAAAAAAGAAAGATCGTCATTGCCGAAAACTGTACTGTGTGTTATAAGCTAGTTCTATTCTCGGAATGAGTTGCTTTCCCACGAAGACGGTTGAAGCAGCAATTTGATACTTTCCTGATTTCTGTAATCTAAAAACATGTACAACTCAGTAGATTACCTTCATTTATAAAGTAGCTTGATAAGAAAACAAAAGTTCTTCATTGCCAAACACTGTACTTTGTGAAATAAGCTAGTTCTGTTCTCGGAATGAGTTGCTTTCCCACGAGGATGGTGTGAGTGAGGAAGTTGATACTTTCCTGGTTTGTGTAATCTAACAAGATGTACATCTGAGTCGATTAGTTTGATTTCTAATGTAGTTTGCTTAGAAAACAAAGTTCTTCATTGCCGAACACTGTACTGTGTGAAATAAGCTAGTTCTGTTCCTGGAATGAGTTGCTTTCCACAAAGAAGGTTGACTGCAGGAAGTTGATACTTTACTGGATTGTGTAAGCTAAGAAGATGTACAACCTAGTAGATTCATTACATTTCTAAAGTAGTTCACTCAGAAAACAAAGATGTTCATTGCCGCACACTGTACTTTGTGAAATAAGCTAGTTCTGTTCTTGGAATGAGTTGCTTTCCGACGAAGATGGTTCAGGGCAGCAAGTTGTTACTTTCTTGGTTTGTGTAATCTAACAAGATGTACATCTTAGTAGATTCGTTTCATTACTAAAGTAGTTTGCATAAAAAACAAAGGTCTTCATTGCCGAACACTGTACAGTGTGAAATAAGCTAGTTCTGTTCTTGGAATGACATGCTTTCCTACGAAGATGGCTAAGTGCAGCAAGATAAAACTTTCCTGGTTTGTGTAATCTAACAAGATGTACAACTTAGTAGATTCATTTCATTTCCAAAGTAGTTTGGTTAAAAAAAGAAAGATCTTAATTGCCGAAAAGTGTGCTGTGTGCAATAAGCTACTTCTGTTCTCGGAATGAGTTGCTTTACTGCGATGACGGTTGAGTGTAGCAAGTTAATATTTTCCAGGCATGTGTAATCTAACAAGACGTACAACTTAGTATATTCGTTTCATTTCTAAAGTAGTTTCCTTACAAAACAAATTTCTTCATTGCCGAACACTGTTCTGTGTGAAATGAGCTAGTTCTGTTCTTGGAATGAGTTGCTATCCCACAAAGAAGGTTGATTGCAGGAAGTTGATACTTCCCTGGATTGTGTAAGCTAACAAAATGTCCAACTTAGTAAATTCATTTCATTTCTAAAGTAGTTTCCTGAGAAAACAAAGATCTTCTCCGAACACTGTACTTTGTGAAATAAGCTAGTTCTGTTCTTGGAATGAGTTGCTTTCCTATGAAAATGGATCAAGGCAGCAAGTTCATACTTTCTTGGTTTGTGTAATCTAACAAGATATACAACTTTGTACATTCGATTCATTACTAAGGTAGTTTGCATAGAAAACAAAGATCTTCACTGCCAAAAACTGTACAGTGTGAAATAAGCTAGTTCTGTTCTCAGAATGAGATGCTTTCCTACGAAGACTGTTGAGAGCAGCAAGATCAAACTTTCCTGGTTTGTGTAATCTAAAAATTATAAAGTAATAAAACATTGAATATATTGGGGGACATATACTCAAACTACCACATTCCGCCCCTGGCCCCCAATATATTTAGCTACTGGCCCCCAATAGATTTATAACTATCACATATTGTAAATTGTATTCAGTCCAATTTCAAAAGGTCTCACAGTCTTGACCAACTTAAGATAGTCCTGTAAAATCAAACAAGTTAAATACTTTCAACATGTAAAGGCACAGAGTAAAACATTTTTTAACTGATATAACGCATAGCAAGGAGAAACTAAAACAAGCAAACTCAACCACCATCAACAGTCATCAAACTTCTGCAGTTCAAGTTCAATATAACCAGAGACTAACAGTCTCCAGGTTTTCCAATAACGCCGCTCCAACTGAGGAGGGTCGCCAGGGAAAACTTTCATCCCATGCCAACACTACACTCCATGGTAGTTTTTTTGCACAGTCCTGGTATATCCAAAACATCTTCAGGTCTCCATGCAAACCACGGTCCATCTTCCAAAAGGCTCTTCCAGCCTATTCCTCAGGGACTTCATGCCCTGCCTCATGCCGCATCTCAGCAGCGGCTCCTGGAACCGTGTGCAATTCATGACCATTCTATGCATTTTTCATATTTCCAAAACTAATACCAGGTGTGCAGGACGCAGCCATATTCTTAATCCAGGGACAAAATAAATCATAGCCTTGAAAAGCAGGTTCCTTCTCCAGTCAGCTCTTTCCAAGAATTTGCATTTTTAACAGTCTTTCCTCAGGCATCCTCTCCATTGTTTTAATGTAAATCAAGTCAGGCCACCTTCCTTCCACCTTCCTTAAGATTGCTAATGCATTGACAATAGAAGCTCCAGTAACCTAAAACCAGTCTCAGTGCCTCTGCTTTTAACTTGCTTGAGGTTTTCCAACTTAAAATCTTAAAATCTCAGTCCGATATCTTCAGCCAAGCATATCAGTCCATTACAAATTTAACCTTGATCAAACTTTCTGGGCCTGGATAGCAGAACGTAGCCATCCCTTATGCCAGTAGCCCAGGTCCAACAAAGTCCTCTGCAGTCTTTCCTTCCCCTTAGAAGGCTCATAAGCCAAGCCTCGAAGTTCAATACAGTCTGCACTTAACATTCTCAAACTCTCATCAGAATAGTCCATAAAACTTGGCTTTACCACTCCAAAAGGCATCTTCAGTTGCAAGCACCAAGTCCATGCCCATTCCTCCAAAACAAAGGTTGCAAAAGACGATTATCCACACGATCTGGTTCATCTCACCCCACACTCCTCGGTACCACTTTACTGTAGCAGACAGCTTCAGGTTCGCTGAGATGAACTTCCAGACCAGGCACAGTTATGGAGGAAGGGATATTCTTTTTGAAGCTTACAGATCCAGGGGAAGTTCCATAAAAGCAGGAGAAGCAGCCTGCTCTTCACAGGATCAGGCAAGAGAGAGAGAAAAACCAACCAGCCACCACAGCACACAGAGCAAAAACTACAGCCAAAAGGTCATACAGCACACTTCAGGAACTCCTGCCAGGCACATTTGCATATCTTTACAATGGAATCACAAACCCACACCTTAAGACCGGCCCCCAGTGACATTGCCTCTAGCAAGGTGATTGAAGATGCAAACTATAAAGTAATAAAACATTGAATATATTGGGGGACATATACTCAAAGTACCACAAGTAGTTTGCTTAAAAAACAAAGATCTTCATTGCCAAACACTGTACTTTGTGTAATAAGGTAGTTCTGCTCTCGGAATGAGTTACTTTGCACACGAAGACGGTTGAGCACAGCAAGTTGATACTTTCCTGGTTTGTGTAATCAAAGATGTACAACTTAGTCAATTCGTTTCATTACTTACTTAGTTTGCTTAGGAAACAAAGATCTTCATGGCCGAAAACTGTAATGTGTGAAATAAGCTAGTTCTGTAATCGGAATGCGTTGCTTTCCTGTGAAGATGGTTGAGTGGGTGAAGATGATCCTTTCCTGGTTTGTGTAATCTGAAAAGATGTTCAACTTAGTAGATTCATTTCATTTCTAAAGTAGTTTACTTAGAAAACAAAGATCTTCATTTCCGCATACTGTACCATGTGAAATAAGCTGGATCGGTTCTCAGAATGACATGCTTTCCTACTAAGACGATTGAATGCAGCAAGATAAAACTTTACTGGTTTGTGTAATGTAACAAGATGTACAACTTAGGAGATTCGTTTCATTTCCAAAGTAGTTTGCTTAAAAAAAGAAAGATCTTCATTGCCGAAAACTGTCCCATGTGTAATAAGCTACTACTGTTCTCGGAATGAGTTGCTTTACTGCGATGACGGTTGAGTGTAGCAAGTTAGTACTTTCCAGGTATGTGTAATCTAACAAGATGTACAACTTAGTAGATTCGTTTCGTTTCTAAAATAGTTTGATGAGATAACAAAGATCTTCCTTGGCGAACACTCTACTTTGTGAAATAAGCTAGTTCTGTTCTCGCAATGAGTTGCTTTCCCATGAAGATGGTTGAGTCCAGCAAGATCAAACTTTCTTGGTTTGTGTAATCTAATAAGACGTACAAATTAGTACATTCGTTTCATTTCTAAAGTAATTTGCTTAGAAAACAACGATCTTCATTGAAGAACACTGTACTTTGTGAAATAAGCTAGTTCTGTTCTTGGAATGAGTTGCTTTTCCACGAACAAGGTTGAGTGCAGCAATGTGATACTTTCCTGGTTTGTGTAATCTAACAAGATGTAAAACGTAGTAGATATGTTTCATTTCTAAAGTAGTTTGCTTAGAAAACAAATAAGCTACTTCTCTTCCGGAATGAGTTGCTTTACTACGAACCCTGTTGAGTGCAGCATGTTGATACTTTCCTGGTTTGTGTAATCTAACAAAATGTACAACTTAATAGATTCGTTTCATTTCTAAACTAGTTTGCCGAGAAAACAAAGATCTTCATTGCAGAACATTGTACTTTGTGAAATAAGCTCATTCTGTTCTCGGAATGAGTTGCTTTCCTAAGGGAGACGGTCAGTGAAGCAAGTTGATACTTCTCTGGTTTGTGTAATCTAACAAGATGTACAACTTAGTAGATTCATTTCAAATCTAAATTAGTTTTCATAGAAAACAAAGACCTTCATCCCCGAAAACTGTACTGCGTGAAATAAGCTAGTTCTGTAATCGGAATGAGTTGCTTTCCTACAAAGATGTTTGAGTGCAGCAAGTTGATATTTTCCTGGTTTCTGTAATCTAACAAGAAGAACAACATAGTGAATTCGTTTCATTTCTAAAGTAGTTTGCTTAGAAAACAAAGGTCTTCAACACAGAACACTGTACTGTGTGAAATAAGATAGTTCTGTTTTCAGAATGAGTTGCATTCCACGAAGACGATTGAGTGCAAAAGTTGATACTTTCCTGGTTTGTGTAATCTAACACGATGTACAACTTGGTAGATTCATTTCATACCTAAAGCAGTTTGCTTAGAAAACAAAGATCTTCATTGTTGAACACTGTACTGAGTGAAATAAGCTAGTTCTTTTCCCTGAGTGAGATGCGTTCCTACAAAGATCGCTGTATGCAGCAAGATCAATCTTTCCTGGTTTGTGTAATCTAAAAAGATGTACAACATAGTAGATTCGTTTCATTCCTAAAGTAGTTTGCTTAGAAAACAAAGATCTTCATTGCTGAAAACTGTACTGTGTGAAATAAGCTAGTTCTGTTCTTGGATGGGTTGCTTTCCCATGAAGAAGGTTGAGTGCAGCAAGTTGATACTTTCCTGGTTTGTGTAATCGTAAAAGATGTACAACTCAGTAGATTCCTGTCATTTCTAAAGTAGTTTGCTTAGAAAGCAAAGATCTTCATTGCTGAAAGTGTACTGTGTGAAATAAGCTAGTTCTCTTCCCAGAATGAGATGCGTTCCTACGAAGACGGTTGAGTGCAGCAAGTTGATACTTTTCTGGTTTGTGTAATCTAACATGATGTATAACTTAGTAGATATGCTTCATTTCTAAAATAGTGTGCTTAGAAAACAAAGATATTGATTACTGAACACTGTACTGTGTGAAATAAGCTAGTTCTGTTATCGGAATGAGTTGCTTTCTTACGAAAATGGCTTCGTGCAGCAAGTTGAAACTTTCCTGGATTGTGTAATCTGACAAGATGTACAACTTAGTAGATTAGTTTCATTTCTAAAGTAGTTTGCCTAGAAAACAAACGTCTTCATTGCCGAACCCTGTACTGTGTGAAATAAGCTAGTTCTGTTCCTGGAATGAGTAGCTTTCCCACGAAGAAAGTTGAGTTCAGGAAATTGATACTTTCCTCGTTTGTGTAATGTAACAAGATGTACAACTTAGTAGATTCGTTTCTTTTCTAAAGTATTATGCTTAGAAAACAAAGATCTTCATTACCGAACCCTCTTCCATGTGAAATAAGTTAGTTCTGTTCTCGGAATGAGTACCTTTCCTAAGAAGACGGTTGACTGCAGGAAGTTGATAGTTTCCTGGTTTGTGTATTCTAAGAAGATATACAACTCAGTAGATATGTTTCATTTCTAAAATAGTTTGCCTAGAGAACAAAGATCTTCATTGCTGAACACTGCACTGTGTGAAATTAGCTAGTTCTATTCTCGCATTGAGTTGCTTTCCCATGAAGATGGTTGAGTGCAGGAAGTTAATACTTTCCTGTTTTGTGTAATCTACAAAGATGTACAACTTAGTAGATTCATTTCATTTCTAAAGTCGTTTACTGAGAAAACAAAGATCATTTTTTCCGAACACTGTACTTTGTGAAATAAGCTAGCTCTGTTCTCGCAATGAGTTGCTTTCCCAAAAAGACGGTTGAGTGCAGTAAGTTGATACTTTCCTGGTTTCTGTAATCTAACAAGATGTACAACTTTGTAGGTTCGTTTCATTTCTAAAGTAGTTTCGTTAGAAAGAAAAGATCTTCATTGCTGAACATTGTACAGTGTGAAATAAGCTAGTTCTGTTCTAGGAATGAGTTGTTTTCCCACGAAGATGGTTGAGTGCGGGAGGTTGATACTGTCCTTGATTGTGGAATCTAACAAGATGTACAGCTCAGTAGATTCGTTTCGTTTCTAAAGTAGTTTGCTGATAAAACTAACCTCTTCACTTCCGAACACTGTACTTTGTGAAATAACCTATTTCTGTTCTCAGAATGAGTTGCTTTCCCTCAAAGATGGTAGTGTGCAGCAAGTTGATACTTTCCTGGTTTGTGCAATCTAACAACATGTACAACTTAGTTGATTCTTTTCATTTCTAAAGTAGTTTACTTAGAAAACAAAGATCTTCATTGCCAAAAACTGTACTGTGTGAAATAAGCTAGTTCTGTTCTCGGAATGAGTTGGTTTCCCACGAAGACGGTTCAGTGAAGCAAGTTGATCCTTTCCTGGTTTCAGTAATCTAACAAGATGTTCAACGTAGTAGATTCATGTCATTTCTAAGGTAGTTTGCGTAGAAATAAAAGATGTTCATTGCTGAACATTGTACTGTGTGAAATAAGCTAGTTCTGTTCTTGGAATGAGTTGCTTTCCCTCGTAGATGGTTGAGTGAAGGAAGTTGATACTTTCTTGGATTGTGTAATCTAACAAGATGTACAGCTTAGTAGATTCATTTCATTTCTAAAGTAGTTTGCTTAGAAAACAAAGATCTTCATTGCGAACACTGTACTTTGTGAAATAAGCTAGTTCTGTTCTCGGAATGAGTTGATTTCCCACGAAGATGACTGAGTGCAGAAGTTGATACTTTCCTGGATTGCGTAATCTAACAAGATATACAACTTAGTAGATTCATTTCATTTCTAAAGTAGTTTACTTAGAAAACAAAGATCTTCATTGCCGTAAACTGTACAGTGTGAAATAAGCTAGTTATTTTCTCGGAATTAGTTGCTTTACTATGAAGACAGTAGAGTGCACCAAGTTGATACTTTCCTGGTTTGTGTAATCTTACAAGATGTACAACTTAGTAGATTTTTTTCATTTATAAAGTAGATTGCTTAGAAAACAAAGGTCTTCATTGCCAAACACTGTACTGTGTAATAAGCTAGTTCTGTTCTCCGAATGATTTGCTTTCCCATGAACATGGTTGCGTCCGGGAAGTTGGTACTGTCCTGGATTGGGTAATCTAACAAGATGTACATCTTAGAAGATTCGTTTCATTTGTAAAGCAATTTGCTGAGAAAACAATCCTCTTCATTGCCGAGCAGTGTACTTTGTGAAAAAACCTATTTCTGTTCTCATAATGAGTTGCGTTCCCACGAAGATGGTAGATTGCAGCAAGTTGATGCCTTACTGGTTTAGGTAATCTAACAAGATGTACAACTTATTTGATCCTTTTCATTTCTAAAGTAGTTTACCTTTAAAACAAAGATCTTCATTGCCGAAAACTGTACTTTGTGAAATAAGATAGTTCTGTTCTCAGAATGAGTTACTTTACTTCGAAGACGGTTCAGTGCAGTAAGTTGATACTTTCCTTGTTTGTGTAATCTAACAAGATGTACGACTTAGTAGATTCGTTTCATTTTGAAAGTAGTTTGCTTAGAAAACAAAGCTCTTCATTTCCAAACAGTATACTGTGTAATAAGCTACTTCTGTTCTCGGAATGAGTTGCTTTCCCACAAAGACGGTTGACTGCAGCAAGTTGATACTTTCCTGGTGTAATCTAACAAGATGTACATCTTAGTAGATTTGCTTCATTTCTAAAGTAGTTTGCTGAGAAAAAAAGGTCTTCATTGCCTAACACTGTATTGCGTGAAATAAACTAGTTTTGTTCTCCGAATGACTAGGTTTCCCATGAAAATGGTTGAGTGTGGGAAGTTGATACATTCCTGGTTTGTGTAATCTAACAAGATGTACAACTTAGTAGATTCGTTTCATTTCTAAAGTAGTGTTCTTAGAAAAAAATGATCTTCATTTCCGAACAGTGTACCGTGTGAAATAAGCTCATTCTGTTCTAGGAATGAGTTGCTTTCCTACGAAGAAGATTGAATGCTGCAAGATCAAAATGTCCTGGATTGTGCAATCTAACAAGATATACAACTTAGTAGACTCATTTCGTTTCTAAAGTGGTTTGCTTAGAAAACAAAGGTCTTCATTGCTGAACACAGTACTGTGTAAAATAAGCGAGATCTGTTCTTGGAAATAGTTGTTTTCCCAAGAATAGGGTTGAATGCAGGAAGTTGATACTTTCCTGGATTCTGTAATCTAACAAGATGTACAACTTAGTAGATTCGTTTCATTTCTAAAGTAGTTTGCTTAGAAAACAAAGATCTTCATTGCTAAAAACTGTACTGTGTGAAATAAGCTAGTTCTCTTCTCATAATCAGGTGCTTTCCCACGAAGACGGTTGAGTGCAGCAAGTTGATACTACCCTGGTTTGTGTAATCTAACAAGATGTACAACTTACCAGATTCATTTCATTTCTAAAGTAGTATACTTAGAAAACAAAGATCTTCATTGCTGAAAATTGTATTGTGTGAAAAAAAGCTGTTCTGTTCTCGGAATAAGTTGCTTTCTTACGAAGATTGTTGAGTGCAGGAAGATCAAACTTTCCTGGTTTGTGAAATCTAACAAGATGTATAACTTAGTACATTCGTTTCATTTCTAAAGTGGTTGATTAGAAAACAAAGTTCTTCATTGCTGAACACTGTACTGTGTGAAATAAGCTAGTTCTGCTCTTGGAATGAGTTGCTTTACCATGAAGACAGAGCAAGTTGATACTTTCCTGCTTTGTGTAATCCGACAAGATGTAAAACTTAGTCGATTCATTTCATTTCTAAAGTAGTTTGCTTAGAAAACAAAGATCTTCATTGCCGAAAACTATACTGTGTGAAATAAGCTAGTTCCATTCTCAGAATGATTTGCTTTAATACGAAGACTGAAAAGTGCAGCAAGTTGATACTTTAATGGATTGTGTAATGTAAAAATATGTACAACTTAATAGATTCGTTTCGTTTCTAAAGTAGTTTGTTGAGAAAACAAATATCTTCATTGCCAAACACTGTACTTTGTGAAATAAGGTAGTTCTGTTCTCAGAGTGACTTGTTTTCCCACAAAATCGTTCAGTGCAGCAAATTGATGCTTTTCTGTTTTGTGTAATCTAAAACGATATACAACTTACTAGATTCTTTTCATTTCTAAAGTAGTTTGCTTAGAGAGCAAAGATCTTCATTTCCTAACACTGTACCATGTGAAATAAGCTAGTTCGGTTCTCATAATGAGTTGCTTTCCTATGAAGACAGTTGAGTGCAGCAAGTTGAAACTTTCCTGGATTGGGTAATCTAACAAGATGTACCACGTAGTAGATTCGTTTCCTTTCTAAAGTAGTTTGCCTAGAAAACAGTGGTCTTCACTCCCAAACACTGTACTGTGTGAAAAATGGTCATTCTGTTCTAGGAATGAATTACTTTCCCATGAAGATTATTTAGTGCAGGAAGTTGATACTCCTGGATTGTGTAATCTAAGAAGATGTACAACTTCGTAGATTCGTTTAATTTCCAAAGTAGTTTTCTTAGAAAACAAAGATCTTCATTGTTGAATACTGTACTTTGTGAAATATGCTAACTCTCTTCTGGGAATGAGTTGCTTTCCCATGAATAAGGTTGAGTGCAGCAAGTTGATACTTTCTTAGTTTGTGTAATCTAACAAGATTTACAACTTAGTAGATTTGCTTCATTTCTAAAGTAGTTTGATTAGAAAACAAAGGTCTTCATTGCCAAAAAATCTACTGTGTGAAATAAACTAGTTCTGCTATTGAAATGAGTTGCTTTACCACGAAGAAGGTTGAGTGTGGCAAGTTGATACTTTCCTGGTTTGTGTAATCTAAAAAGTTGTAAAACTTAGTAGATTCCTTTCATTTGTAAAGTAGTTTGCTTAGAAAAGAAAGATCTTCATTGCCAAATATTGTACAGTGTGAAATAAGCTAGTTCTGTTCGCGGAATGAGATGCATTCCTACGAAGACGGTTGAGTGCAGCAAGTTGATACTTTTCGGGTTTGTGTAATCTAACAGGATATATAACTTGGTAGATATGTTTCATTTCTAAAATAGTGTGCTTAGAAAACAAAGATATTCATTACTGATCACTGTACTGTGGTAAATAAGCTAATTCTGTTCTCTGAATGAGTTGCTTTCCTACGTGAGTGCAGCAAGTTGAAACTTTCCTGGATTGTGTAAACTAACAAGATGTACAACTTAGTAGATTCGTTTCATTTCTAAAGGAGTTTGCCTAGAAAACAAAGGTCTTCATTGCCGAACACTGTACTGTGTGAAACAAGCTAGTTCTGTTCTTGGAATGAGTTGCTTTCCCACGAAGAAGGTTGAGTGCAGGAAATTGATAATTTCCTCGTTTGTGTAATGTAAGAAGATATACAACTTTGTAGATATGTTTCATTTCTAAAGTAGTTTGCCTAGAAAACAAAGATCTTCATTGCCGAACACTGCACTTTGTGAAATAAGCCAGTTCTGTTCTCAGAATGAGTGGCGGTCCCACGAAGATGGTTGAGTGCAGCAAGTTGATACTTTCCTGGTTTATGTAATCTGACAAGATCTACAACTTAGTAGATTCGTTTTATTTGTAAAGTAGTTTGCTTAGAAAACAAAGGTCTTCATTGCAAATACTTTACTGTGTGAAATAAGATAGTTCTGTTCTGGGAATGAGTTACTTTCCCACGAAGATGTTTGAGTGCAGCAAGTTGAGACTTTTCTGGTTTGTGTAATCTAACAAGATGTACAACTTAGTAGATTCCTTTCATTTCTAAAGTAGTTTGCTTAGAAAACAAAGATCTTCATTGCTGAACACTGTACTGTGTGAAATAAGCTAGTTCTGTTCACAGAATGAGATGTGTTCCCACGAAGAAGGTTGAGTGCAGCAAGATCAAACTTTCCTGGTTTGTGTAATCTAAGAAGATGTACAAATTATTGGCTTCGTTTCATTTCTAAAGTAGTTTGCTTAGAAAACAAAGGTCTTCATTGCCAAAAAATCTACTGTGTGAAATAAACTAGTTCTGCTATTGGAATGAGTTGCTTTACCACGAAGAAGGTTGAGTGCGGCAAGTTGATACTTTCCTGGTTTGTGTAATCTAAAAAGTTGTACAACTTAGTAGATTCATTTCATTTGTAAAGTAGTTTGCTTAGAAAACAAAGATCTTCATTGCCGAACATTGTACAGTGTGTAATAAGCTAGTTCTGTTCACGGAATGAGATGCATTCCTATGAAGACGGTTGAGTGCAGCAAGTTGATACTTTCCTGGTTTGTGTAATCTGACAAGATCTACAACTTAGTAGATTCGTTTTATTTGTAAAGTAGTTTGCTTAGAAAACAAAGGTCTTCATTGCAAATACTTTACTGTGTGAAATAAGCTAGTTCTGTTCTGGGAATGAGTTACTTTCCCACGAAGATGTTTGAGTGCAGCAAGTTGAGACTTTTCTGGTTTGTGTAATCTAACAAGATGTACAACTTAGTAGATTCCTTTCATTTCTAAAGTAGTTTGCTTAGAAAACAAAGATCTTCATTGCTGAACACTGTACTGTGTGAAATAACCTAGTTCTGTTCACGGAATGAGATGTGTTCCCACGAAGAAGGTTGAGTGCAGCAAGATCAAACTTTCCTGGTTTGTGTAATCTAAGAAGATGTACAAATTATTGGCTTCGTTTCATTTCTAAAGTAGTTTGCTTAGAAAACAAAGGTCTTCATTTCCAAAAAATCTACTGTGTGAAATAAACTAGTTCTGCTATTGGAATGAGTTGCTTTACCACGAAGAAGGTTGAGTGCGGCAAGTTGATACTTTCCTGGTTTGTGTAATCTAAAAAGTTGTACAACTTAGTAGATTCATTTCATTTGTAAAGTAGTTTGCTTAGAAAACAAAGATCTTCATTGCCGAACATTGTACAGTGTGTAATAAGCTAGTTCTGTTCATGGAATGAGATGCATTCCTATGAAGACGGTTGAGTGCAGCAAGTTGATACTTTCCTGGTTTGTGTAATCTGACAAGATCTACAACTTAGTATATTCGTTTTATTTGTAAAGTAGTTTGCTTAGAAAACAAAGGTCTTCATTGTCGAAAATGTACTGTGGAATATCACCTTGTTCTGTTCTCGGAATGAGTTGCTTTCCAACGACGATGGTTGAATGCAGCAAGTTGATATTTTTCTGGTTTGTGTAATCTAACAAGATGTACAACTTAGTAGATTCCTTTCATTTCTAAAGTAGTTTGCTTAGAAAACAAAGATCTTCATTGCTGAACACTGTACAGTGTGAAATAAGCTACTTCTGTTCACGGAATGCGATGCGTTCCCACAAAGAAGGTTGAGTGCAGCAAGATCAAACTTTCCTGGTTTGTGTAATCTAACAAGATGTACAACTTAGTGGCTTCGTTTCATTTCTAAAGTAGTTTGCTTAGAAAACAATGATCTTCATTTCCTAACACAGTACAGTGTGAAATAAGCCAGTTTTTTTTCTGGGAAAGCGATGCTTCCCTATGAAGACGGTTGATTAGAGCAAGATCAAACTTTCCTGCTTTGTGTAATCTAACAAGATGGACAACTTAGTAGATTCGTTTAATTTCTAACATAGTTTGCTTAGATAACAAGGTCTTCATTGACGAACACTGTAGTGTGTAAAATAAGCTAGTTCTGTTCTCAGAATGATTTGCTTTCCCATGAAGATGGTAGAGTGCAGGAAGTTGATACTTTCCTGCTTTGTATAATCTAACAAGATGTACAACTTAGTAGATTCCTTTGATTTCTAAAGTAGTTTGCTTAGAAAACAAAGATCTTCATTGCCGAAGACTGTACATTGTTAAATAAGCTAGTTCTATTCTCGGAATGAGTTGCTTTCCCACGAAGACGGTTGAGTGCAGGAAGTTGTACTTTCGTGGTTTGTGTAATCTAATAAGATGCACAACTTAGTAGATTCATTTCATTTGTAAAGTATTTTACTTAGGAAACAAAGATCTTCATTGCCAAACACTGTACAGGGTGAAATAAGCTAGTTCTGTTCTGGGAATGAGGTGCTTTCCTACGAAGACGGTTGAGTGCAGCAAGATCAAATGTCCAGGGATTGTGTAATCTAACAATATATACAATTTAGTAGATTCGTCCATTCCTAAAGTAGTTTGCTTAAAAAACAAAGATCTTCATTGCCGAAAACTGTACTGTGTGAAATGAGCTAGTTCTGTTCAGGGAATGAGATGCTTTCCTACGAAGAAGGTTGAGTGCAGCAAGATAAAACTTTACTGGATTGTTTCATCTAAAAAGATATACAGCGTAGCAGATTCGTTTCACTTCTAAAATAGTTTGCTGAGAAAACAAATATCTTCATTGGCGAACACTGTAGTTTGTGAAATAAGCTAGTTCTAATATGGGAATGATTTGCTTTCACACCAAGACGGTTCAGTGCAGCAGGTTCCTACTTTCCTGGTTTGTGTAATCTAACAAGATGTACAACTTAGTATATTTATTTCATGTCTAAAGTAGTTTGATTAGCAAAAAATGATCATCATTTCCAAACACTCTACAGTATGAAAGAAGCTTGTTCTATTCTCGGAATACGCTGCTTTCCTGCGAAGACTGTTCAGTGCAGGAAGATCAAACTGTCCTGGTTTGTGATATTTAACAAGATGTACAACTTAGTAGATTCATTTCCGTTCTAAAGTACTTTGCTTAAAAAAAAAGATCTTCATTGCCAAAAACTGTACTGTGTGAAATTAGCTAGTTCTGTTCTCGGAATGAGATGCTTTCCTACAAAGACGGTTGCGTGCAGCAAGATCAACCTTTCCTGGATTGTGTAATCTAACACGATGTACAACTTAGTAGATTCATTTCATTTCTAAAGTAGTTTGCTTACAAAACAAAGAACTTCATTGCCGAACACTGTACTTTGTGAAATAATTCAGTACTGTTCTCAGAATGAGTTGCTTTCCCATGAAAAAGGTTCAGTGCAGCAAGTTGATACTTTCCTGGTTTGTGTAATCGAATAAGATGTACAACTTAGTAGATTCATTTCATTTCTAATGTAGTTTTCTTAGAAAACAAAGGTCTTCATTGCCGAACACTGTACTGTGTGAAATAAGCTAGTTCTGTTCTCGGAATTAGTTGCTTTCCCATGAACATGGGTGAGTGCGGGAAGTTGATACTTTCCTGCTTTGTGTAATGTAACCAGATGTACAACTTAGCAGATTCCTTTCATTTCTAAAGTAGTTTGCTTAGAAAACAAAGATCTTCATTGCCAAACACTGTACTTTGTGAAATAAGCTAGTTCTCTTTTCGGAATGAGTTGCTTTCCCACGAAGACAGTTTAATGCAGCAAGTTGATGTGTTGCTGCTTTGTTTAATCTAATAATATATACAACTTAGTAGATTCACTTCATTTCTGAAGTAGTTTACTTAGAAAACAAAGATCTTCATTGCCAAGCACTGTGCAGGGAGAATTAGGCTAATTCTGTTCTGGGAATGAGTTGCTTTCCAACGAAGACGGTTGAGTGCAGCAAGATCAAACATCCCAGGATTTCTTAATCTAACAAGATATACAACTTAGCAGATTAGTTTCATTTCTAAAGTAGTTTGCTTAAAAATCAAAGATCTTCATTGCCGAAAACTGTACTGTGTGAAATAAGCTAGTTCTGTATTGGGAATGATTTGCTTTCCCACGAAGACAGTTCAGTGCAGCAAGTTCATACTTTCCTGGATTGTGTAATCTAAGAAGATGTACAACTTAGTAGATTCGTTTCATTTCTGAAGTAGTTTGGGTTAAAAAAACAAAGGTCTTCCTTTCCGAAAACTGTACTGTGTGAAATAAGTTACTTCTGTTCTCGGAATGAGTTGCTTTACTATGAAGACATTTGAATGCAGCAAGTTGATACTTTCCTAGTTTTTGTAATCTAAAAAGATGTACAACTTAGTAGATTCGTTTCATTTCTAAAGTAGTTTCTTAGAAAACAAAGGTCTTCATTGCCGAACAATGTACTGTGTGAAATAAGCTAGTTCTGTTCTTGGAATGTGTTGCTTTCCCACAAAGAAGGTTGAGTGCAGGAACTTGAAATTTTCCTGTATTGTTAAAGCTAACAAGATATACAACTTAGTAGATTCATTTCCTTTGTAATGTAGTTTGCCTAGAAAACAAAGGTCTTCTTCTCTGTACAGTGTGAATTAAGCTGGTTCAGTTCTTGCAATGAGTTGCTTTCCCACGAAGACGGTTGAGTGCAGCAAGTTCATACTTTGCTGGTTTGTGTAATCTTACAAGATGTACCACTTTGTAGACTCGTTTCATTTCTAAAGTAGTGTGCTTAGAAAACAAAGGTCTTAATTGCTGAGCACTGTACTGTGTGAAATAAGCTAGTTCTGTTCACAGAATGAGATGCTTTCCAACGAAGACGGTTGAGTGCAGAAAGATCAAACTTTCCTGGTTTGTGTAATCTAACAAGATTTACAACTTAGTAGATTAGTTTCATTTCGAAAGTAGTTAGCTTAGAAAACAAAGGTTTTCATTGCCGAACACTGTAATGTGTGAAATAAACTACTTCTTTTCTAGGAATGAGTTGCTTTCCCACGAAGAAGGTTGAGTCCAGGAACTTGGTACTTTCCTGTATGGTTAAAGCTAACAAGATGTAGAACTTAGTAGATTCATTTCCTTTCTAAGGTAGTTTGCCTAGAAAACAAAGGTCTTTGCCGACCACTGTACAGTGTGAGTTAAGCTGGTTCAGTTCTTGGAATGAGTTGCTTTCCCACGAAGACGGTTGAGTGCAGCAAGTTCATACTTTCCTGGTTTCTGTAATTTAACAAGATATACCACTTTGTAGACTCGTTTCATTTCTAAAGTAGTTTGCTTAGAAAACAAAGGTCTTAATTGCTGAACACTGTACTGTGTGAAATAAGCTAGTTGTGTTCACAGAATGAGATGCTTTCCTACGAAGACGGTTGAGTGCAGCAAGATCAAACTTTCCTGGTTTCTGTAATCTAACAAGATTTACAACTTAGTACATTAGTTTCATTTCAAAAGTAGTTTGCTTAGAAAACAAAGGTTTTCATTGCCAAACACTGCACTGTGTGAAATGAGCTAGTTATGTTCTAGGAATGAGTTGGTTTCCCACCAAGAAGGGTGAGTTCAGGAAGTTGATACTTTCCTGGATTGTGTAAACTAAAAAGATGTACAATGTAGTAGATTTGTTTCATTTCTAAAATACTTTGTACAGAAAACAAAGGTCTTTATTGCCAAACACTATACATTGTGTAATAAGCTTCTTCTGTTCTCAGAATGAGTTGCTTTCCCACGAAGACGGTACAGTGCAGCAAGTTGATACTTTACTGGTTTGTGTAATTTAACAACATGTACAACTCAGTAGATTCATTTCATTTATAAAGTAGTTTGCTTAGAAAAGAAAGATCTTCATTGCCGAAAATTGTACAGTATGAAATAAGCTAGCTCTGTTCTCGGAATGACATGCTTTCCTACGAAGATGGTTGAGTGCAGCAAGATCAAACTTTCCTGGCTTCTGTAATCTAACAAGATGTACAAATTAGTAGATTCGTTTCATATCTAAAGTAGTTTGCTTAGAAAACAAAGGTCTTCATTGCCGAACACTGTACAGTGTAAAATAAGCTAGTTCTGTTCTCGGAATGAGTTGCTTTCCCCCCCAAGATTGTTGAGTGCAGGAAGTTGATACTTTCCTGGATTATGTAATCTAACAAGATTTACAACTTTGTAGATTCGTTTCATTTCTAAAGTAGTTTGCATAGAAAAAAAAAGATCTTCATTGCCGAACACTGTGCAGTGTGAAGTAAGTTAGTTCTGTTCTCAGAATGACATGCTGAGCTACGAAGACGGTTGAGTGTAGCAAGATCAAAGCGTTTCCTGGTTTGTCTAATCTAACAAGATATACAACTTAGTAGATTCGTTTCGTTTCTAAAATAGTTTGTTGAGAAAACAAAGATCTTCTTTGATGAACACAGTACTTTGTGAAATAAGCTAGTTCTGTTCTAGGATTGAGTTGGTTTCCCAGAAGACGGTTGAGTGTAGCAAGACCAAACTTTCCTGGTTTGTGTAATCTAAGAACACGTACAAATTAGTAGGTAGTTTCATTTCGAAAGAAATTTCCTTAGAAAACAAAGATCTTCTTTGCTGAACACTGTACTTTGTCAAATAAGCTAGTTCTGTTCTCGGAATGAGTTGCTTTCCCACTAAGACGGTTGAGTGCAGCAAGATCAAACTTTCCTGGTTTGTGTAATCTAATAAGATGTACGAATTAGTAGATTCGTTTCATTTCTAAAGTAATTTGCTTAGAAATCCAAGGTCTTCTTTGCCAAACACTGTACAGTGTGAAATAAGCTAGTTCTGTTCTCGGAATGAGTTGTTTTCTCACAAAGATGGTTGAGTGCAGCAAGTTGATACTTTCCTGGTTTGTGTAATCTAACAAGGTGTACAACTTAGTCAATTCGTTTCATGTCTAAAGTAGTTTGCTTAAAAAACAAAGATCTTCATTGTCGAACACTGTACTGTGTGAAATAAGCTAGTTCTGTTCTCGGAATGAGTTGCTTCCCTATGAAGATGGTTGAGTGCAGCAAGTTGAACCTTTCCTGGATTGTGTAATCTAACAAGAAGTACAACTCAGTAGATTCGTTTTATTTCTAAAGTACTTTGCTTAGAAAACGAAACATCTTCATTTCCGAAAACTGTGCTGGGTGAAGTAAGCTAGTTCTGTTCTCGGAATGAATTGCTTTCCCACAAGACGGTTGAGTGCAGCAAGTTGATACTTTCCTGGTTTGTGCAATCTAACAAGATATACATTTTAGTAGACTCGTTTAATTTCTTAAGTAGTTTCCTTAGAAAACTAAGGTCTTCATTGTCAAGAACTGTACTGTGTGAAATCAGCTAGTTCTGTTCTCAGAATGACTTGCTTTCCCATGAAGATGGTTGAATGTGGGAAGTTGATACTTTCCTGGTTTGTGTAATCTAAGAAGATGTAAAACTTAGTATATTCGTTTCATCTGAAGTATTTTGGTTAAAAAAGAAAGATCTTCATTGCCGAAAACTGTACTGTGTGATATAAGTTAGTTCTGTTCTCAGAAAAAGTTGCTTAACTCTGAGGAAGGTTGAGTGTAGCAAGTTGATACTTTCCTAGTTTGTGTAATCTAAAAAGGTGTACAACTTAGTAGATTCGTTTCTTTTCTAAAGTAGTTTGCTTAGAAAACAAAGGTCTTCATTTTTGAACACTGTCCTGTGTGAAATAAGCTAGTTCTGTTCTCGGAATGAGTTGCTTTCCCCCTAAGATGATTGAGTGCAGGACCTTGATACTTTCCTGGATTGTGTAATCTAACAAGATATACAACTTAGTAGATTCGTTTCATTTCTAAAGTAGTTTGCTTAGAAAACAAAGATCTTCATTGCCAAACACTGTACTTTGTGAAATAAGCTAGTTCTGTCCTCAGAATGACATGCTTTCCTAAGAAGACACTTGAGTGCAGCAAGATCAATCTTTCCTGGATTGTGTAATCTAACAAGCTGTACAATTTAGTAGATTATTTTCATTTCTAAAGTACTTTGCTTAAAAAACAAGATCTTCCTTGCTGATAACTGTACAGTGTGAATTAAGCTAGTTCTGTTCTCCGAATGAGTTGCTTTACTACGAAGACGGTTGAGTGCAGCAAGTTGATACTGTCCTGGTGTGTGTAATCTAACAAGATGCACAACATAGTAGATTCGTTTCATTTCTAAAGTAGTTTTCTTAGAAAACAAAGGTCTTCATTGCCGAACACTGTACTTTGTGAAATAAGCAAGTTTTGTTCTCGGTATGAGTTGCTTTCCCACGAAGACGGTTGAGCGCAGCAAATTGATCCTTTCCTGGTTTGTGTAATGTAATGTTGATTGCAGCAAGTTGATACTTGTAGATTCATTTCATTTCTAAAGTAGTTTGCTTAGAAAACAAAGATCTTCATTGCCAAACACTGTAGAGTGTGAAATAAGATAGTTATGTTCTCGGTATGAGTTGCTTTCCTATGCAGACTGTTGAGTGCAGCAAGATCAAACGTTCCTGGTTTGTGTAATCTAACAAGATATACAACTTAGTAGATTCGTTTCATTTCTAATGTACTTTGGTTAGAAAATAAAGATCTTCATTGCCGAACACTGTACTGTCTGAAATAAGGTAGTTCTGTTTGCAGAATGAGATACTTTCCTACGAAGACGGTTGAGGGCAGCAAGATCAAACTTTCCTGGTTTGTGTAATCTGACAAGATGTACAACTTAGTAGATTCGTTTCATATCTAAAGTAGTTTGCTTTAAAAACAAAGGTCTTCATTTCCGAACACTGTCTTGTGTGAAATAAGCTAGTTCTGTTCTCAGAATGAGTTGCTTTCCCACAAAGATGGTTGAAGAAGCAAGTTGATACTTTCCAGGTTTGTGTAATCTAACAATTGACAACTTAGTAGATTCGTTTCATTTCTAAAGTAGTTTGCTTAGAATACAATGATCTTCATTGCCGAACATTGTACAGTGTGAAATGAGCTAGTTCTGTTCTCGGAATGACATGTTTTCCTATGAAGACGGTTGAGGGCAGCAAGTTGAAACTTTCCTGGATTGTGTAATCTGACAATATTTACAACATAGTAGATTCGTTTCATCTCAAAAGTAGTTTGCCTAGAAAACAAAGGTCTTCATTGCCGAACACTGTACTGTGTAATAAGCTAGTTCTGTTCTTGGAATGAGTTGCTTTCCCACGAAGAAGGTTGAGTGCAGGAAATTGATACTTTCCTCGTTTGTATAATGTAACAAGATGTACAACTTAGTATATTCGTTTCATTTCTAAAGTATTATGCTTAGAAAACAAAGATCTTCATTGCTGAACACTCTTCAGTGTGAAATAAGCTAGTTCTGTTCTCAGAATGAGTAGCTTTCCTATGAAGACGGTTGACTGCAGGAACACTGTACTGGGTGATATAAACTAGTTCTGTTCACAAAATGGATGCATTCCCACGAAGAAGGTTGAGTTCAGCATGATCAAACTTTCCTGGTTTGGGTAAAGTAACAAGATGTAGAACTTGGTAGATTTGATTCATTTCTAAAGTAGTTTGCTTAGAAAACAAAGATCCTCATTGCCAAACACAGTACAGTGTGAAATAAGCTAATTCTGTTCTCGGAATGAGATGCTTCCCTACGATGACAGTTGACTAGATCATGATCAAACTTTCCTGGTTTGTGTAATCTAACAAGATGTACAACTTATTAGATTCTTTTCATTTCTAAAGTAGTTTGCTTATAAAACAAAGGTCTTCATTGCCAAAAACTGTACTGTGTGAAATAAGCTAGTTTTGTTCTCCGAATGAGTTGCTTTCCTACGAAGATGGATGAGTGTAGCAAGTTGATACTTTCCTTGTTTGTGCGATCTAACAAGATGTACAACTCAGTAGATTCATTTCTTTCTAAAGTAGTTTGCTTAGAAAACACTTATCTTCATTTCTGAACACTGTACAGTGTGAAATAAGCTAGTTCTGTTCTCTGAATGAGTTGCTTTCCCACGAATATTGTTGAGTGCAGCAAGGTGATACTTTCCTGGATTGTGTAATCTAAAAAGATGTACAACTTAGTAGATTCGCTTCATTTCTAAAGTAGTTTGCTGAGAAAACAAATATCTTCATTGCCAAACACTGTACTTTGTGCAATAAGCTACTTCTGTTATTGGAATATGTTGCTTTCTCACGAACGCGGTTCAGTGCATCAAGTTGATACTTTCCTGGTTTGTGTAATCTAACAAGATGTACAACTTGTAGATTGGTTTCATTTCTAAAGTAGTTTGCTTAGAGAACAAACATCTTCACTGCCGAACACTGTACAGTGTGAAATAAGCTAGTTCTGTTCTCGGAATGAGTTGCTTTCCTAGGAAGACGGTTGAGTGCAGCAAGCTGAAACTTTCCTGGATTGTGTAACCTGACAAGATATACAACTGAGTAGAATCGTTTCATTTCTTCAGTAGTTTGCTTAGAAAACAAAGATCTTCATTGCCTATAACTGTACTGTGTGAAATACGCTAGTTCTCTTCTCAGAATGAGTTTCTTTACTACGAAGACGGTTGAGTACAGCAAGTTAATAGTTTCCTGGGATGTTTAATCCAACAGGATGTACAACTTAGTAATTATGTTTCATTTCTAAAGTAATTTGCTTAGAAAACAAAGCTCTTCATTCTCGAACACTGTACTGTGTGAAATAAGCTAGTTCTGTTCTGGGAATGAGTTGTTTTTCTATGAAGATGGTTGAGTGCAGCAAATTGATACTTCCCTGGTTGGTGTAATCTAACAAGGTGTACAGCTAAGTAGATACGTTTCATTTCTAAAGTAGTTTGCTTCGAAAACAAAGATCTTCATTGAAGAACACTCTACCGTGTGAAATAAGCTAGTTCCGTTCTCGGAATGAGTTGCTTTCCTACCAAGATGGTTGAGTGCAGCAAGTTGATACTTTCCTGGTTAGTGTAATCTAACAAGGTGTACAACTTAGTAGATATGTTTCATTTCTAAAGTAATTTGCTTAGAAAACAAAGATGTTCATCGCCGAACTCTGTACTGTGTGAAATAAGCTAGTTCTGTTCTCGGAATGAGTTGATTTCCTATGAAGACGGTTGAGTGCAGCAAGATCAAATTTTCCTGGTTTGTGTAAGCTAACAAGATTTACAATTTAGTATACTCGTTTAATTTCTAAAGTAGTTTGCTTAGACAACAAAGATCTTCGTTGCTGAAAACTGAACTGTGTGAAATAAGCTTGTTCTGTTCTCAGAATGAGTTGCTTTCCTATGAAGACACTTGAGTGCAGCAAGTTGAAACTTACCTGGATTTTGTCAACTAACATAATGTACAACTTAGCAGATTAATTTCATTTCTTAAGTTGTTTTCTTAGAAAACAAAGATCTTCATTGCCGAACACTGTGCATTGCAAAACAAGATAGTTCTGTTCTCGGAATAGGTTGCATTCCTAACGAAAACGGTTGAGTGCAACAAGATCAACGGTTCCTGGTTTGTGTAATCTAACAAGGTATACAACTTGGTAGATTCGTTTCATTTCTACAGTAGTTTGCTTAAAAAACAAAGATCTTCATTGTTGAAAGCTGTACTCTGTGAAATAAACTACTTCTGTTTTCGGAATGACTTGGTTTCCTAGGAAGACAGTTGAGTGCAGCAAGTTGATACTATCCTGTTTTATGTAATCTCACAAGATGTACAACTTAGTAGATTCATTTCATTGATAAAGTAGTTTACTTAGAAAACAAAGATCTTCATTGCCGAAAACTGTACTGTGTGAAATAAGTTCGTTCTGTTCTCAGAATGAGTTTCTATACTACGAAGATGGTTGAGTGAAGCAAGATCAAACTTTCCTGGTTTGTGTAATCTGACAAGGTGTACAAATTAGTAGATTCGTTTCTTGTCTAAAGTAGTTTGCTTAGAAAGAAAAGATCTTCAGTGCCGAACATTGTATAGTGTGAAATAAGCTAGGTCTGTTCTCAGAATGAGTTGCTGTTCTCAGAATGAGTTTCTTGCCAAACACTGTACTGTGAAGAGTTCTGGTTGAGTGGAAGCAAGATGAAAAACTTTACCTGGTTTGTGTAATCTGACAAGACATACAACTTAGTAGATTTGTTTCATTTCTAAAGTAGTTTGCTTAGAAAAGAAAAAAGATCTTCATTGCCAAACACTGTACTGTGTGAAATAAGCTAGTTCTGTTCTCAGAATGAGTTGCTTTTCCCAAGACATTTGAGTGCAGAAAGTTGATACTTTCCTGGTTTGTGTAATCTAACAAGATGTACAACTTACTAGAAGTTTCCTAATGTAGTTTGCTTGGAAAACAAAGGCCTTCATTGCCAAACACTGTACTGTGTAATAAGCTAGTTCTGTTCTCAGAATGAGTTGCTTTCCCACGAAGACAGTTGAGTGAAACAAGTTGATACTTTCCTGGTTTGTGTAATCTCATAAGACATACAACTTAGTAGATTCGTTTCATTTCTAAAGTAGTTTTCTTAGAAAACAAAGTTCTTCATTGGCAAACACTGTACTGTGTGAAATAAGTTAGTTCTGTTCTCAGAATGAGTTGCTTTTCCACCAAGACATTTGAGTGCAGAAAGTTGATACTTTCCTGGTTTGTGTAATCTAACAAGATGTACAACTTAGTAAATTCGTTTCATTTCTAAAGTAGTTTGCTTAGAAAACAAAGATCTTCATTGCCAAACACTGTACTTTGTGAAATAAGCTAGTTCTGTTCTTGGAGTGAGTTGCTTTCCCACAAAGACGGTTCAGTGCAGCAATTAGATACTTTCTGATTTGTGTAATGTAACAAGATGTACAACTTAGTAGATTCATTTCATTTCTAAATTAGTTTGCTTAGAAAACAAAGATCTTCATTGCTAAACACTGTATTGTTTGTAATAAGCTAGTTCTGTTCTCAGAATGAGTTTCTTTCCCACGAAGACTGTTGAGTGCAACATATCAAACTTTCCTGGTTTGTATAATCTAAAAAGATGTACAACTTAGTAGATTCGTTTCATTTCTAAATAGTTTGCTTTGAAAAGAAAGTTTTTCATTGCTGAACACTGTACTGTGTGAAATAAGCTAGTTCTGTTCTCAGAATGAGTTGCTTTACTACGAAGATGGTTGAGTGCAGCAAGATCAAACTTTCCTTGTTTGTGTAATCTGAGAGGATGTACAACTTAGTAGATTCGTTTCATTTCTAAAGTAGTTTGCTTAGAAAACAAAGGTCTTCTTGCTGAACACTCTAATGTATGAAATAAGTTAGTTCTGTTCTCAGAATGAGTTGCTTTTCCACCAAGACATTTGAGTGCAGAAAGTTGATACTTTCCTGGTTTGTGTAATCTAACAAGATGTACAACTTACTAGATTCGTTTCATTACTAATGTAGTTTGCTTAGAAAACAAAGATCTTCATTGCCGAACACTGTACAGTGTGAAATAAGCTAGTTCTGTTTTCGGAATGAGATGCTATTCTAAGAAGACGGTTGAGTGCAGCAAGATCAAGCTTTCATGGCTTTTGCAATCTGACAAGATATACAACTTAGTCATTTCGTTTCATTTCTAATGTATTTTGCTTAGAAAACAAAGAACTTCATTGCCAAAAACTATACTGTGTGAAATAAGCTAGTTCTATTCTCGGAATGAGTTGGCTTAATATGAAGACTCTTGAGTGGAGCAAGTTGATACTTTCCTGGTTTGTGTAATCTAACAAGATGTACAATTTAGTAGATTCATTTCATTTCTAAAGTAGTTTGCTTAGAAAACAAAGATCTTCATTGCCTAACACTGTACAGTGTGACATAATCTAGTTCTGTTCTCAGAATGAGTTGCTTTCCCACTAAGACTGTTGAGTGCAGCAAGATCAAACTTTCCTGGTTTGTGTAATCTAACAAGATATACAACTTAGTAGATTCGTTTCATTTCCTGGTTTGTGTAATCTAAAAAGATGTACAACTTTGTAGATTTATTTCCTTTCTAAAGTAGTTTGCTTAGAAAACAAACTTCTTCATTGCCGAACACTGTACTATGTGAAATATGGTCGTTCTGTTATCAGAATGTGTTACTTTCCCACGAAGATGGTTGAGTGCAGGAAGTTGATACTTTCCCGGATTGCGTAATGTTAAAAGACGTACAACTTAGTAGATTGGTTTCATTTCTACAGTAGTTTGCTGAGAAAACAAAGATTATCATTGCTGAACACTGTACTTTGTGAAATAAACTAGTTCTCTTCTCAGAGTGAGTTCTTTCCCACGAAGACGGTTCAGTGCAGCAAGTTGATACTTTTTGGTTTGTGTAATCTAAGAATATGTATAACTTAGTAGATTCGTTTCATTTCTAAAGTAGTTTGCTTAGAAAACAAAGATCTTCATTGCTGAAAACTATATTGTGTGAAATAAGCTAGTTCTGTTCTCAGAATGAGTTGCTGTACTACGAAGATGGTTGAGTTCATCAAGTTGATACTTTACTGGTTTGTGTAATCTATCAAGATGTACATCTTAGTAGATTCCTTTCATTTCTAAAGTAGTTTGCTTAGAAAACAAATGTCTTCATTGCTGAACACTGTACTGTGTGAAATAAGCTAGTTCTATTTTCGGAATGAGTTGCTTTCCCATGAAGATGGTTGAGTCCGGGAAGTTGATACTTTCCTAGTTTGTGTAATCTGACAAGATGTACAACTTAGTAGATTAATTTCATTTCTAAAGTAGTTTGCTTAGAATACAAAATCTTCATTGCTGAAAACTGTACTGTGTGAAATAAACACTAGATCTGTTCTACGAAGACGGTTGACTGCAGCAAGATGAAACTTTCCTGGATTGGGTAACCTAACAAGATGTTCAACTTATTACATTTGTTGCATTTCTAAAGGAGTTTATTCTGAAAACAAAGGTCTTCATTGTCGAACACTGTACTGTGTGAAATAAGGTCGTTCTGTTTGTGGAATGAGTTCATTTTGGAATGAGTTGAGTGCAGTAAGTTGATACTTTCCTGGTTTGTGTAATCTGACAAGATGTACAACTTAGTAGATTCGTTTCATTTCCAAACTAGTTTTCTTAAAACAAGAAAGATCTTTATTGCCAAAAACTGTACTGTGTGTAATAAGCTAGTTATGTTCTCAGAATGATTTGCTTTACTACAAAGATGGTTGAGTACAGCAAGATGAAACTTTTCTGGATTGGGTAATCTTAACAAGATGTACAATTTAGTAGAATCATTTCATTTCTAATGTAGTTTGCTTAGAAAACAAAGATCTTCATTGCTAAACACTGTTCTGTGGGAAATAAGCTAGTTCTGTTCGCTGAATGAGATGCATTCCTATGAATTCGGTTGATGCAGCAAGATCAAACTTTCCTGGTTTGTGTAATCTAACAAGATGTACAATTAGTAGATTCGTTTCATTTCTAAACTATTTTGCATAGAAAACAAAGCTCTTCAGTGCCGAATACTCTATTTTGTGAAATAAGCTAGTTCTGTTCTCGGAATGAGTTGCTTTCCCACAAAGACGGTTGAGGGCAGCAAGTTGATAGTTTCCTGATATGTGTAATCTAAGAAGATTTACAACTTAGTAGATTCGTTTCATTTCTTAAGTAGTTTGCTTAGAAAACAAAGATCTTCATGGCCGAACAGTGTACTTTGTGTAATAAGCTAGTTCTGTTCTCTGAATGAGATGCTTTCCTATGAAGACAGTTGAGTGCAGCAAGATCAAACTTTCCTGGTTTGTGTAATCTGACAAGATGTACAACTTAGTAGATTCGTTTCATTTCTAAAGTAGTTTGCTTAGAAAACAAAGGTCTTCATTTCCAAACACTGTACTGTGTGAAAGAAGCTAGTTCTTTTCTCGGAAAGAACTGCTTTCCCATGTAGATGGTTGAGTGCGGGAAGTTGACACTTTCCTACTTTGTGTAATCTGAAAAGATGTACCACTTAGTAGATTCGTTTCATTTCTAAAGTAGGTTGCTTAGAAAACAATTATCTTCATTTCCGAACACTGTACCGGGTGAAATAAGCTGGTTCAGTTCTCGGAACAAGTTGTTTTCCCACGCAAAGACGGTTGAGTGCAGCAAGATGATACTTCACTGGATTAGGTAATCTAAAAAGGTGTACAACTTAGGAGATTCGTTTCATTTCTAAAGTGGCTTGCTTAGAAAACAAAGGTCTTCATTGCCAAACACTGTACTGTGTGTAATAAGCTAATTCTGTTCTTGGAATGAGTTGCATTCCCATGAAGACGGTTGAGTGCAGCAAGTTGACACTTTCCTGTTTTGTGCAATCTAACAAGACGTACAACTTAGTAGATTCCTTTCATTTCTAAAGAAGTATGCTTACAAATAAAAGATCTTCATTTTTGAACATTGTACAGTGTGAAATAAGCTAGTTCTCTTCTCAGAATGAGTTGCTTTCCCACGAAGATGGTTGAATGCAGGAAGTTGATACATTCCTGGTTTGTGTAATCTAAGAAGATGTACAACTTAGTAGATTCGTTTCATTTCTAAAGTAGTTTGCTTAGAAAACAAAGATCTTCATTGCAAAACACTGTACTTTGTGAAATAAGCTAGTTCTGTTCTCAGAATGAATTGCTTTCCCACGAAGATGGTTGAGTGCAGAAGTTTATACTTTCATGGATTGCGTAATCTAACAAGATGTACAACTTAGTAGATTCATTTCATTTGTAAAGTAGTTTCTTTATAAAACAAAGATCTTCATTGCTGAAAACTGTACAATGTGAAATAAGCTTGTTCTGTTCATGGAAGGAGTTGCTTTCCCATGAAGACTGTTAAGTACTGCAGGTAATCTAACAAGATATACAACTTAGTAGATTAGTTTCATTTCTAAAGTAGTTTGCTTAAAAAACAAAGATCTTCATTGCTGAAAATTGTACTGTGTGAAAAAAGTTTGTTGTGTTCTCGGAATGAGTTCCTTTACTATAAAGACGGTTGAGTGCAGCAAGTTCATACTATCCTGGTTTGTGTAAACTAAGAAGATGTACCAGTTAGTAGATTCTTTTCATTTCTAAAGTGGTTTGCTTAGAAAACAAAGGTCTTCATTGCCGAACACTGTACTGTGTGAAATAAGGTCGTTCTGTTCTCAGAATGAGTTATTTTCCTACGAAGAGTGTTGAGTGCAGCAAGATCAAACGTTCCTGGTTTGTGTAATCTCACAAGGTGTACAACTTGGTAGATTCGTTTCATTTCTAAAGTTGTTTGCTTAAAAAACAAAGATATTCATGGCCGAAATCTGTACTGTGTGAAATAAGCTAGTTCTGTTCTCGGAATGAGTTTCTTTCCTACAAAGATGGTTGAGTGCAGCAAGTTGAAACTTTCCTGGATTGTGTAATCTAACAAGGTGTACAACTTAGTAGATTCATTTCATTTCTAAAGTAGTTTGCTTAGAAAACAATGCTCTTCATTGCCGAACACTGTACCTTGTGAAATAAGGTCACTAAGTTCTCGGAAAGAGTTACTTTCCCACAAAGATGGTTGAGTGCAGGAAGTTGATACTTTCCTGGATTTTGTAATCTAACAAGATGTACAGCTTCGTACATTCGTTTCATGTCTAAAGTAGTTTTGTTAGAAAACAAGGTCTTCATTGCCAAATACTGTACTTTATGAAATATGATACTTCTCTTCTGGGAATGAGTTGCTTTCCCACAAAGACAGTTGAGTGCAGCAAGTTGATACTTTCCTGGATTGTGTAATGTAAAAATATGTACAACTTACTAGATTCGTTTCATTTCTGAAGTAGTTTGCTTAGAAAACAAAGTTCTTCATTGCTGAACACCTTACTGTGTGAAATCAGCTAGTTCTCTTCTCGGAATGAGTTGCTTTCCCACAAAGATGGTTGAATGCAGGGATTTGATACTTTCCTGGATTGTGTAATCTAACAAGATGTATAACTTTAGTAGATTCGTTTCAATTCTAAAGTCGTTTGCTTAGAAAACAAAGGTCTTCATTACCGAACACTGTACCGTGTGAAAGAAGCTAGTTCGTTTCTCGGAAAGAGTTGCTTTCCCATGAAGTTGGTTGAGTGCGGGAAGTTGATACTTTCCTGGTTTGTTTAATATAAGAAGATGTACAACTTAGTAGATTCATTTCATTTCTAAAGTAGTTTGCTTAGAAAAAAAAAGGTGTTCATTGCCGAATGCTGTACTGTGTGAAATAAGCTAGTTCTGTTTTCGGAATGAGTTACTTTCCCCCGAAGATGGTTGAGTGCAGGAAGTTGATGCTTTACTGGATTGTGTAATCTAACAAGATGTACAGCTTAGTAGATTCGTTTCATTTCTAAAGCAGTTTGCTTAGAAAACAAAGATCTTCTTCTACCAACACTGTACTTTGTGAAATAAGCTGGTTCTGTTCTCAGAATGAGTTGCTTTCCCACGAAGACGGTTGAGTGCAGCAAGTTGATAGTTACCTGGTTTGTGTAATCTAACAAGATATACAACTTAGTAGATTCGTTTCATTTCTTAAGTAGTTTGCTTAGAAAGAAAAGGTCTTCATTGCCGAACATTGTACCGTGTGAAATAAGCTAGTTCTGTTCTCAGAATGAGTTGCTTTCCCACAAAGATGGTTGAGTGCAGAAAGTTGGTACTTTTCTGGTTTGTGTAATCTCAAAAGATGTACAACTTAGTAGATTCGTTTCATTTATAGAGTAGTTTGCTTTGAAAACAAAGGTCTTCATTGCCAAACACTATACTGTGTAATAAGCTACTTCTGTTCTCAGAATGAGTTGCTTTCCCATGAAGACAGTTCAGTGCAGCAAGTTGATACTTTCCTGGTTTGTGTAATCTAACAAGATATACAACTTAGTAGATTCGTTTCATTTCTAAAGTAGTTTTCTTAGAAAACAAAGATCTTCATTGCCCAACACTGCACGGTGTGAAATAAGTTAGCTCTGTTCTCGGAATGACATGCTTTCCTACGAAGATGGTTGAGTGCAGCAAGATCAAACGTTCCTGGTTTGTGTAATCTAACAAGGATTACAACTTTGTAGATTCATTTCATTTCTAAAGTAGTTTGGTTAAAAAACAAAAATCTTCATTGCCAAAAACTGTACTGTGTGAAATAAGCTGTTTCTGTTCTCGGAATCAGTTGCTCGCACGAAGACAGTTGAGTGCAGCAAGTTGATACTTTCCTGGTTTGTGTAATCTAACAAGATGTACATCTTCGTAGATTCATTCAATTTGTAAAGTAGTTTGCTTAGAAAACAAAGGTCTTCATTGCCAAACACTGTACTGTGTGAAATAATCTAGTTCTGTTCCTGTAATGACTTGCTTTCCCATGAACATGGTTGAGTGTGGGAAGTCAATATTTTCCTGGTTTGTGTAACCTAACAACATGTTCAATGAATGCAGGAAGTTGATACAATTGTTAAGTAGATTACAACTTTTCATTTCTCGTTTCTAAACTAGATTGCTGAGAAAACAAAGATCTTCATTGCCGAACACTGTACTTTGTTAAATAAGCTAGTTCTGTTCTCAGAGTGAGTTCCTTTCCCTCGAAGATGGTTCAGTGCAGCAAGTGAATAGTTGTCTCGTTTGTGTATTCTAAGAAGATGTACAACTTAGTAGATTCATTTCATTTCTAAAGTAGTTTGTTAGAAAACAAATGTCTTCATTTCCCAACACTGTACTGTAAGAAATAAGGTAGTTTTGTTCTTGGAAATAGTTGCTTTCCCACGAAGAATGTTGAGTGCAGGAAGTAGATACTTTCCTGGATTGTGTAATCTAAGAAGATGTACAACTTAGTAGATTCGTTTCATTCTAAAGTAGTTTGCTTAGAATACGAACATCTTCATTGCCTAAACTGTACTTTGTGAAATAAGCTAGTTCTATTCTCGGAATCAGTTGCTTTCACACTAAGACGGTTGAGTGCAGCAAGTTGATACTGTCCTGTTTTGGGTAATCTAAGAAGATGTACAACTTAATAGATTAATTTGATTTCTAAAGTAGTTTACTTAGAAAACAGATATCTTCATTGCTGAACACTGTATTGTGTGAAATAAGCTAGTTCGTTTCTCAGAATGAGTTGCTTTCCCATGAAGTTGGTTGAGTGCAACAAGTTCAAACTTTCCTGGTTTGTGTAATCTAACAAGATGTACAACTTAGTAGATTCATTTCATTTCTAAAGTAGTTTGCTTAGAAAAAAAGATCTTCATTGCCAAAATGCTGTACTGTGTGAAATAAGCTAGTTCTGTTTTTGAATGAGTTGCTTTCCCCGAAGATGGTTGAGTGCAGCAAGTTGATACTTTCCTGGATTGTGTAATCTAACAAGATGTACAACTTAGTAGATTCGTTTCATTTCTAAAGTAGTTTGCTTAGAAAACAAAGATCTTCTTTACATAACACTGTACTTTGTGAAATAAGCTAGTTCTGTTCTCAGAATGAGTTGCTTTCCCACAAAGACGGTTGAGTGCAGCAAGTTGATACTTTCCTGGTTTGTGTAATCTAACAAGATATACAACTTAGTAGATTCGTTTCATTTCTAAAGTAGTTTGCTTAGAAAAAAAGGTCTTCATTGCCAAACACTGTACTGTGTGAAATAAGCTAGTTCTGTTCTCAGAATGAGTTGCTTTCCCACGAAGATGGTTGAGTGCAGAAAGTTGATACTTTTCTGGTTTGTGTAATCTAAAAAGATGTACAACTTAGTAGATTCGTTTCATTTATAGAGTAGTTTGCTTTGAAAAAACAAAGGTCTTCATTGCCAAACACTATACTGTGTGTAATAAGCTGGTTCTGTTCTCAGAATGAGTTGCTTTCCCATAAAGACAGTTCAGTGCAGCAAGTTGATACTTTCCTGGTTTGTGTAATCTAACAAGATATACAACTTTGTAGATTCGTTTCATTTCTAAAGTAGTTTTCTTAGAAAACAAAGATCTTCATTGCCCAACACTGCACGGTGTGAAATAAGTTAGCTCTGTTCTCGGAATGACATGCTTTCCTACGAAGATGGTTGAGTGCAGCAAGATCAAACGTTCCTGGTTTGTGTAATCTAACAAGGATTACAACTTAGTAGATTCATTTCATTTCTAAAGTAGTTTGGTTAAAAACAAAAATCTTCATTGCCAAAAACTGTACTGTGTGAAATAAGCTGTTTCTGTTCTCGGGATCAGTTGCTCGCACGAAGACGGTTGAGTGCAGCAAGTTGATACTTTCCTGGTTTGTGTAATCTAACAAGATGTACATCTTCATAGATTCGTTCAATTTCTAAAGTAGTTTGCTTAGAAAACAAAGGTCTTCATTGCCAAACACTTTACTGTGTGAAATAAGCTTGTTCTCCTTAATGACTTGCTTTCCCATGAATGAGATTTTTGTTTTGTAACACAAGATGTTCAAGTGCAGGAAGTTGATACTTTCCTGGATTGTGTAATGTAAAAATATATACAACTTAGTCGATTCGTTTCGTTTCTAAACTAGATTGCTGAGAAAACAAAGATCTTCATTGCCAAACACTGTACTTTGTTAAATAAGCTAGTTCTGTTCTCGGAATGAGTTCCTTTCCCTCAAAGATGGTTCAGTGCAGCAAGTGAATAGTTGTCTGGTTTGTGTATTCTAAGAAGATGTACAACTTAGTAGATTCATTTCATTTCTAAAGTAGTTTGCTTAGAAAACAAATGTCTTCATTCCCGAACACTGTACTGTACGAAATAAGTAGTTTTGTTCTTGGAAATAGTTGCTTTCCCACGAAGAAGGTTGAGTGCAGGAAGTAGATACTTTCCTGGATTGTGTAATCTAAGAAGATGTATAACTTAGTAGATTCGTTTCATCCTAAAGTAGTTTGCTTAGAATACGAACATCTTCATTACCTAAACTGTACTTTGTGAAATAAGCTAGTTCTATTCTCGGAATCAGTTGCTTTCACACTAAGACGGTTGAGTGCAGCAAGTTTATACTGTCCTGTTTGGGTAAT
The DNA here is from genome assembly GCA_036365145.1 of Orientallactaga sibirica. Taxonomy (NCBI): domain Eukaryota; kingdom Metazoa; phylum Chordata; class Mammalia; order Rodentia; family Dipodidae; genus Orientallactaga; species Orientallactaga sibirica. The sequence continues at coordinate 106,910 of JAEOAD010002857.1, forward strand.
CTAAGAAGATGTACAACTTAATAGATTAATTTGATTTCTAAAGTAGTTTACTTAGAAAACAGATATCTTCATTGCTGAAAACTGTATTGTGTGAAATAAGCTAGTTCTCTTCTCGGGATGAGTTTCTATACTACGAAGACGGTTAAGTGCAACAAGATCAAACTTTGCTGGTTTGTGTAATCTGACAAGATGTACTACTTAGTAGATTCGTTTCATTTCCAAAGTAGTTTGCTTAAAAAAAAGATCTATATTGCCAAAAATTGTACTGTGTGTAATAAGCTAGTACTGTTCTTTGATTGAGTTCTGTTACTACGAAGACGGTTGAGTGTAGCAAGTTGGTACTTTCCAGGTATGCATAATCTAACAAGATGTACAACTTAGTATATTCGTATCATTTCCAAAGTAGTTTGCTGACAAAACAAAGATCTTCTTTTCATAACACTGTACTTTGTGAAATGAGCTAGTTCTGTTCTCGGAATGAGTTGCTTTCCCACAAAGACGGTTCAGTGAAGCAAGTTGATACTTTCATGGTTTGTGTAATCTATGACGATATACAACTTAGTAGATGTGTTTCACTTCTAACGTAGTTTGCTTAGAAAACAAAGTTCTTCATTGCCAAACACTGTACTGTGTGAAATAAGCTAGTTCTGTTCTCAGAATGAGTTGCTTTCCCATGAAGATGGTTGAGTGCAGGAAGTTGATACTTTCCTGGATTGTGTAATGTAAAAATATGTACAACTTAGTAGACTTGTTTTGTTTCTAAAGTAGTTTGCTGAGGAAAAAAAAGATCTTCATTGCCGAACACCGTACTGTGTGAAATAAGCTGGTTCTGTTCTCCAAGTGAATTGCTTTCCCATAAAGACGGTTCAGTGCAGCAAGTTGATACTTTCCTGGTTTGTGTAATCTAAGAAGATGTACATCTTAGTTGATTCATTTCATTACAGACATAGTTTGCTTAGAAAACAAAGATCTTCATTGCCGAATGCTGTGCAGTGTGAAATAAGCTAGTCCTGTTCTAGGAATGAGATGCTTTTCTACGAAGATGGTTGAGTGCAGCAAGATCAAACTGTCCTGGTTTGTGTAATCTGACAAGATGTACAACTTAGTAGATTCATTTAATTTCTTAAATAGTTGCTTAGAAAACAAAGATCTTCATTGCCGAAAACTATACTGTGGGAAATAAGCTAGTTCTGTTCTTGGAATGAGTTGCTTTCCTATGAAGACGGTTGAGTGCAGCAAGTTGATACTTTACTGGTTTGTGTAATCTATCAAGGTGTACATCTTAGTAGATTTGTTTCATTTCTAAAGTAGTTTGCTTAGATAACAAAGGTCTTCATTGCTGAACACAATACTGTGTGAAATAAGCTAGTTCTGTTTGCAGAATGAGATGCGTTTCTACAAAGTCTGTTGAGTGCAGCAAGATCAAACTTTCCTGGTTTGTGTAATCTAACAAGATGTACAAGTTACTAGATTCGTTTCATTAGTAAAGTAGTTTGCTTAGAAAACAAATTTCTTCATTGCCGAACACTGTACTGTGTGAAATAAGCTAGTTCTGTTCCCAGAATGAGATGCGTTTGTACTAAGTCGGATGAGTGCAGCAAGATCAAACTTACCTGGTTTGTGTTATCTAACAAGATGTACAACTAGTGGATTCGTTTCATTTCTAAAGTATTTTGCTTAGAAAACAAAGGTCTTCATTGCCGAACACTGTACTGTGTGAAATAAGCTAGTTCCGTTCTTGGATTGAGTTGCTTTCCCACGAGGAAGGTTGAGTGCAGGAAGGTGACACTTTCCTGGATTGTGTAATGTAAAAAGATGTACAACTTAGTACATTCCTTTCATTTCAAAAGTAGTTTGCTAAGAAAACAAAGATCTTCATGGCCATACACTGTACTTTGTGAAATAAGCTAGTTCTGTTCTGGGAATGAGTTGCTTTCCCACGAAGATGGTTGAATGCAGCAAGTTGATATTTTCCTGCTTTGTGTAATCTAAGAAGATGTACAACGTAGTAGATTCTTTTCATTTCCAAAGTAGTTTGCTTAAAAAAAGAACGATCTTCATTGCCAAAAACTTTATTGTGTGTAATAAACTAGTTCTGTTCTCAGAATGAGTTGCTTTCCCACGAAGACGGTTGAGCGTAGCAAGTTGGTACATTCCAGGTATGTGCAATCTAAGAAGATGTACAACTTAGTAGATTCGTTTCATTTATAAAGTAGTTTCCTTAGACAACAAAGCTCTTCATTGCCAAACACTGTATGTGTGAAATAAGCTAATTCTGTTCGTGGAATGAGTTGCTTTCCCACAAAGAAGGTTGACTGCAGGAAGTTGATACTCTCCTGGATTGTGTAAGCTAACAGGATGTACAACTTAGTAGATTCATTTCATTTCTAAAGTAGTTTGCTAAGAAAAGAAAGATCTTCTTTTCTGAACTCTGTACTTTGTGATATAAGCTAGTTCTGTTCTGAATGAGTTGCTTTCCCATGAAGACGGTTCAGTGAAGCAAGTTGATACTTTCCTGTTTGTGTAATCTAAGAAGATATACAACTTAATCGATTCGTTTCATTTCTAATGCAGTTTGCTTAGAAAACAAAGGTCTTCAATGCCGAACACTGTTCTCTGTGAAATAAGCTAGTTCCGTTTTGGAATGAGTTGCTTTCCCAAGAAGAAGGTTGAGTGCAGGAAGTTGATAATTTCCTGGATTGTGTAATGTAAAAATACATACAACTTAGTAGATCCGTTTGTTTCTAAAGTAGTTTGCTGAGAAAACAAAGATCTTCATTGCTGAACACTGTACTTTGTTAAATAAGCTAGTTCTGTTCTCGGAGTGAGTTGCTTTCCCACAAAGACAGTTCAGTTCAGAAAGTTGATACTTTTCTGGTTTGTGTAATCTAAGAAGATGTACAACGTAGTAGATTCATTTCATTTCTAAAGTAGTTTGCTTAGAAAACAAAGGTCTTCATTGCTGAACACTGTACTGTGTGAAATAAGCTAGTTCTGTTCTCTGAATGAATTGCTTTCCCACGAAGATGGTTGAGTGCAGGAAGTTGATACTTTGATGGTTTTTGTAATCTAAGAAGATATACAACTTAGTAGATGCGTTTCATTAATGAAGTAGTTTGCTTAGAAAACAAAGTTCTTCATTGCCAAACACTGTACTGTGTGAAATAAGCTACTACTCTTCTCAGAATGAGTTGCTTTCCTACAAAGACTGTAGAGTGCAGCAAGATCAAACATTCCTGGTTTGTGTAATCTAACAAGATGTACAAGTTATTAGATTCGTTTCATAGTAGTTTGATTAGAAAAAATGATCTTCATTGCCAAAAACTGTGTTGTGTGAAATAAGCTACTTCTGTTCTCGGAATGAGTTTCTTCCTATCAAGATTGTTAAGTGCAGTAAGTTGATACTTTCTTGGTTTGTGTAATCTAAGAAGATGTACAACTTAGTAGATGTGTTTCATTTCTAAAGTAGTTTGCTTGGAAAACCAAGTTCTTCATTGCTGAACACTGACTGTACTGTGTGAAATAAGCTAGTGCTGTTCTTGGAATGAGTTTCTTTCCCAAAAAGAAGGTAGCCTGCAGGAAGTTGATACTTTCCTGGATTGTGTAAGCTAACAGGATATAGAAATTAGTACATTCATTTCATTTCTAAAGTAGTTTGCTGAGAAAAGAAAGATCTTTTCCAAACACTGTACTTTGTTAAATAAGCTAGTTCTGTTCTTGGAATGAGTTGCTTTCCCAACGAAGACGGTTCAGTGCAGCAAGTTGATAATTTCCTGGTTTGTGTAATCTAAGAAAATTTACAACTTAGTAGATTCGTTTCATTACTAAAGTAGTTTGCTTAGAAAACAAGGATCTTCATTGCAGAACAGTGTACAGTGTGAAATAAGCTAGTTCTGTTCTCAGAATGAGATGCTTTCCTACGAAGACGATGGAGACCAGCCAGATCAAACTTTCCTGGTTTGTGTAATCTGACAAGATGTACTGCTTCGTAGATTCATTTCATTTCTAAATTACTTTGCTTAGAAAACAAATATCTTCATCTCTGAACACTGTACTTTGTGAAATAAGCTAGTTCTGTTCTCGGAATGAGTTGCTTTCCCACAAAGACAGTTGAGTGCAGAAAGTTGATATTTTCCTGGTTTGTGTAATCTAACAAGATGTACAACATAGTAGATTCATTTCATTTGTAAAGTAGTTTACTTAAAAAACAAAGATCTTCATTGCCAAACATTGTACAGTGTGAAATAAGCTAGTTCTGTTTTCGGAATGAGTTGCTTTACTATGAAGACATTTGAGTGCAGCAAGTTGACACTTTCCTGGATTGTGTAATCTGAAAAGATGGACAACTTAGTAGATTCGTTTCATTTCTAAAGTAGTTTTCTTAGAAAACAAAGATCTTCATGGCCGAACAGTGTACTGTGTGAAATAAGCTAGTTCTGTTTGCCTAGAAATCAAAGATCTTCATTGCCAAACATTGCACAGTGTGAAATAAGCTAGTTCTGTTCTCGGAATGAGTTGCTTTCCTATGAAGACTGTTGAGTGCAGCAACATCTAACTTTCCTTGGTTGAGTAATCTGAAAAGATGTACAACTTAGTAGATTCGTTTCATTTTTGAATTAGTTTGATTAGAAAACACAGAACTTCATTGGGGAAAACTTTACTGTGTGAAATAAGCTAGTTCTGTTCTCGGAATGAGTTGCTTTCCCACGAAGATGGTTGAGTGAAGCAAGTTGATGCTTTCCTGGTTTATGAAATCTAACAAGATGTACAACATAGTAGATTCGTTTCATTTCTAAAGTAGTTTGCTTAGAAAACAAAGATCTTCATTGCCGAACACTGGGTTGTGTGAAATAAGCTAGTTCTGTTCTTGGAATGAGTTGCTTTCCCACAAAGAAGGTTGAGTGCCAGAAGATGATACTTTCCTACATTGTGTAAGCTAAAAAGATGTACAACTTAGTAGATTCATTTCATTTCTAATGTTGTTTGCTTCAAAAACAAAGATCTTCTTTTCTTAACACTGTACTTTGTGAAATAAGCAAGTTCTCTTCTCGGAATGAGTTGCTTTCCCACGAAGACGGTTCAGTGCAGCAAGTTTACACTTTCCTTGTTTGTGTAAATCTAAAAAGATGTACAAATTAGTAGATTCGTTTCATTTCTAAAGTAGTTTGCTTAGAAAACAAAGATCTTCACTGCTGAACACTGTACTGACTGAAGTAAGCTAATTCTGTTCTCGGAATGAGTTGATTTCCTACAAAGTCTGTTGAGTGCAGGAAGATCAAACTTTCCTGGTTTGTGTAATCTAACAAGATGTACAACTTAGTAAATTCATTTCATTTATAAAGTAGAATGATTAGAAAACACAGATCTTCATTTCTGAAAACTTTACTGGCTGAAATAAGCTAGTTCTGTTCTCAGAATGAGATGCTTTCCTATGAAGACGGTGAGGCAGCAGCAAGTTGATACTTTACTGGTTTGTGTAATCTATCAAGGTGTACATCTTAGTAGATTCGTTTCATTTCTAAAGGAGTTTGCTTAGAAAACCAAGGTCTTCATTGCTGAACACTGTACTGTGTGAAATAAGCTACTTCTGTTCTTGGAATGAGTTGCTTTCCCATGAAGACAGTTGAGTGCATCAAGTTGATACTTTCCTGGATTGTGTAAGCTAACAAGATGTACAACTTAGTAGATTCATTTCATTTCTAAAGTAGTTTGCTTAGAAAACAAAGATCTTCTTTTCCAAACACTGTGCTTTGTGAAATAAGCTAGTTGTGTTCTCAGAATGAGTTGCTTTCCCACGAAGATGGTTGAGTGCAGCAAGTTGATACTTTCCTGGTTTGTGTAATCTAACAAGATGTACTACTTAGTAGATTCGTTTCATTTCTAAAGTAGTTTTCTTAGAAAACAAAGATCTTCATGGCCGAACAGTGTACTGTGTGAAATAAGCTAGTTCTGTTCTCAGAATGAGTTGCTTTCCCATGAAGACGGTGCAGTGCAGCAAGTTGATACTTTTCTGGTTTGTGTAATCTCAAAAGAAATACAACTTAGTAGATTCATTTCATTTCCAAAGTAGTTTGCTTAGAAAACAAAGATCTTCATTTCCAAACACTTTACAATGTGAAATAAGCTAGTTCTGTTCTTGGAATGAGTTGCTTTCCTACGAAGACTGTTGAGTGCAGCAAGATCAAACTTTCATGGTTTCTGTAACCTCACAAGATGTACAACATAGTAGATTCGTTTCATTTCTAAAGTATTTTGATGAGAAAAAAACGTTCTTCCTTGCCAAACACTGTACTGTGTGAAATAAGCTAGTTCTGTTCTCGGAGTAAGTTGCATTCACACGAAGACGGTTGAGTGCAGGAAGTTGATACTTTCCTAGATTGTGTAATCTATGAAGATGTACATCTTAGAAGCTTCGTTTCATTTCTAAAGTAATTTCCTTAGAAAAGCATGGTCTTCATTGCCATACACGGTACTGTGTTAAATATGCTAGTTCTCTTCTCGGAATGAGTTGCTTTCCATGAAAAAGGTTTAGTCCAGGAAGTTGATACTTTCCTTGTTTGTGTAATCTAACAAGGGGTACAACTTGGTAGATTCGTTTCATTTCTAAAGTAGTTTCTTTAAAAAACAAAGATATTCATTGCTGAAGTCTTTACTGTGTGAAATAAGCTAGTTCTGTTCTCAGAATTAGTTGCTTTCCTACGAAGAGGGTTGAGTGGAGCAAGTTGAAACTTTACTGGATTGTGTAATCTAACCAGGTGTACAGCTTAGTAGATTAATTTCATTTCTAAAGTAGTTTCCTTCAAAAACTAAGTTCTACATTTCCGAAAACTGTACTCTGTGAAATAAGCTGGTTCGTTTCTCGGAATGAGTTGCTTTCCCATGAAGAAGATTGAGTGCAGCAAGTTGATACTTCACTAGATTGTGTAATCTAACAAGATGTACAACTTAGTAGATTCGTTTCATTTCTAAAGTAGTTTGCTTAGAAAACAAAGGTCTTCATTGCCCAACACTGTACTGTGTGAAATGAGCTAGTTCTGTTTTCCGAATGAGTTACTTTCCCACAAAGATGGTTGAGTGCAGGAAGTTGATACTTTCCTAGATTTTGTAATCTCACAAGATATACAGCTTCGTACATTCGTTTCATTTCTAAAGTAGTTTTCTTAGAAAACAAGGTCCTCATTGACGAATACTGTACTTTGTGAAATATTATACTTCTCTTCTGGGAATGAGTTGCTTTCCCACAAAGACGGTTGAGTGCAGCAAGTTGATACTTTCCTGGATTGCTTAATGTAAACATATGTACAGCTTAGTCGATTCATTTCATTTCTTAAGTAGTTTGCTTAGAAAACAAAGATCTTCATTGCTGGAAACTATACTGTTTGAAATAAGCTAGTTCTGTTCTCGAAATAAGTTGCTTTACTACGAAGACGCTTGAGTGTAGCGAGTTGGAACTTTCCAGGTATGTGTAATCTAACAAGACTTACAACTTAGTAGATTCTTTTCATTTCTAAAGTAGTTTGCTGAGAAAACAATGGTCTTCTTTTCCTAACACTGTACTTTGTGAAATAAGCTTGTTCTCCTCTCAGAATGAGTTGCTTTCCCACGAAGATGGTCCAATGAAGCAAGTTGATACTTTCCTGGTTTGTTAAATCTAAAAAGATGTACAACTTAGTAGATTCGTTTAATTACTAAAGTAGTTTGCTTAGAAAACAAAGATCTTCATTGCCAAACACTGTACAGGGTGAAATAAGCTAGTTCTGTTCTTGGAATGAGATGCTTTCCCACGCAGACGGTTGACTTCAGAAGTTCATACTCTCCTGGTTTGTGTAATCTAACAAGATGTACAACTTAGTAGATTCGTTTCATTTTTAAAGTGCTTTGATTAGAAAACAAAGATCTTCATTGCCGAAACCTGTATTGTGTGAAATAAGCTAGCTCTGTTCTCAGAATGAGTTGCTTTCCCACTAAGACAGTAGAGTGCAGCAAGTTGACACTTTCATGGTTTGTGTAATCTATGACTCTGTACAACATAGTAGATGCATTTAATTTCTAAAGTAGTTTGCTTAGAAAACAAAGTTATTCATTGCCAAAGACTGTACTGTGTGAAATAAGCTAGTTCTGTTCTTAGAATGAGTTGCCTTACTGCGAAGATGGTTGAGTGCAGCAAGTTGATTCTTTGCTGGTGTGTGTAATATAGCAAGATGTACAACTTAGTAGATTGGTTTCATTTATAAAGTAGATTGTAATAGGCAAGTTCTATTCTGGAATGAGTTGCTTTCCCATGAAGACGGTTCAGTGTAGCAAGTTGATACTTTCCTGGTTTGTATAATCTAACAATATGTACAACTTAGTAGATTCGTTTCATTTCTAATGTAGTTTGCTTAGAAAACAAAGATCTTCATTGCCGAACACTGTACAGTGTGAAATAAGCTAGTTCTGTTCTCCGAATGAGTTGCTTTCCTCCGAAGACGGTTGAGTGCAGCAAGATCAAACTTTCATGGTTTGTGTAATCTAAAAAGATGCACAACTTAGTAGATTCTTTTCATTTCTAAAGTATTTTGCTTAGAAAAGAAAGATCTTCATTTCTGAACACTGTACAGTGTGAAATAAGCTAGTTCTGTTCTAGGAATGAGTTGCTTTCCCACGAAGACGGTTGAGTGCAGCAAGATCAAACTGTCTTGTAATCTAACATGATGTACAACTTAGTAGATTCGTTTCATTTCTAAAGTAGTTTGCTTAAAAATGGAAGATCTTCATTGCTGAAAAGTGTACTGTGTGAAATAAGTTAGTTCTGTTATCGGAATGACTTGCTTTACTACTCACACGATTGAGTGCACCAAGTTGATACATTCCTGTTTTGTGTAATCTAAGAAGATGTACAACTTAGTAGATTCGTTTCATTTCTAAAGTGGTTTGCTTAGAAAACATAGGTCTTCATTGTCGAACACTGTACTGTGTGAAATATGCTAGTTCTGTTCTTGGAAATAGTTGCTTTCCCACGAAGAAGGTTGAGTGCAGGAAGTTGATACTTTCTTGCATTGTGCAATCTAACAAGATGTATAACTTAGTAGATTCGTTTCATTCTAAGGTAGTTTGCTTAGAAAACAAAGATCTTCATTGCCAAAAACTGTACTGTGAGAAATAAGCTAGTTCTGTTATTGGAAGAAGTTGCTTTCCCACAAAGACGGTTGAGTGCAGCAAGTTGATACTCTCCTGGTTTGTGTAATCTAAGGAGACATACCACTTAGTAGATTCATTTCATTTTTAAAGTAGTTTACTTAGAAAACAAATATCTTCATTGCCAAAAACTGTATTGTGTGAAATAAGCTAGTTCTGTTCTCGGAATGAGTTTCTATAGTACGAAGACTGTTAAGTGCAGCAAGATCAAACATTCCTGGTTTGTGTAAACTCACAAGATGTACAACTTGTTAGATTCATTTCATTATTAAAGTAGTTTGCTTAGAAAACAAAGATCTTCAGTGCTGAACACAGTACTGTGTGTAATAAGGTAGTTCTGTTCTCAGAATGAGTTGCTTTACTACGAAAATGGTTGAGTGCAGGAAGTTGATACTTTCCTGGATTGTTTAATCTAACAAGATGTACAGCTTCGTGGATTCGTTTCATTTCTGAAGTAGTTTGCTTAGAAAACAAAGATCTTCATGTCCGAACACTGTACTTTGCAAAATAAGCTGGTTTTGTTCTGGGAATGAGTTGCTTTCCCACGAGGACGGTTGAGGGCAGCAAGTTAATACTTTCCGGTTTTTGTAATCAAGAACGATGTACAACTTAGGAGATTCATTTCATTTCTAAAGTAGTTTACTTGGAAAACAAATATCTTCATTGCCGAACACTGTACAGTGTGAAGTATGCTATTTCTGATTTCGGAATGAGTTGCTTTCCTACACAGACGGTTGAGTGCAGCAAGATCAAACGTTCCTGGTTTGTGTAATCTAACAAGATGTACAACTTAGTAGATTTGTTTCATTTCTAAAGAGTTTACTTAGAAAACAAAAATCTTCATTGGAGAACATAGTACAGTGTGAAATAAGCTACTTCTGTTCTTGGAATGAGTTGCTTTTCCATGTAGACGGTTGAGTGCAGCAAGTTGATACTTTCCTTTTTTGTGAAATCAAACAAGATGTACAACTTAGTAGATTCATTTCATTCTAAAGTAGTTTGCTTAGAAAACAAAGATCTTCATTGCCGAACACTGTACTGTGTGAAATAAGCTAGTTCTGTGCTCAGAATGAGTTGCTTTCCCAAGAAGGTGGTTGAGTGCTGGAAGTTGATACTTTCCTGGTTTGTGTAATCTAAAAAGATGTACAACTTATTAGATTCATTTCATTATTAAAGTAGTTTGCTTAGAAAACAAAGATCTACAGTGCTGAACACAGTACTGTGTGTTGTAAGGTAGTTCTGTTCTCAGAATGAGTTGCTTTACTACGAAGACGGTTGAGTGTAGCGAGTTGGTATTTTCCAGGTATGTGTAATCTAACAAGATGTACAACTTAGTAGATACGTTTCATTTTTAAAGTAGTTGCTGAGAAAACAAAATCTTCTTTTCCTAACACTGTACTTTGTCAAATAAGGTAGTTCTGTTCTCAGAATGAGTTGCTTTCCCACAAAAACGGTTCAGTGAAGCAAGTTGATACTTACCTGGTTTGTTTAATCTAACAAAATGTACAACATACTAGATTCGTTTCATTTCTAAAGTATTTTGCTTAGAAAACTAAGGTCTTCATTGCCTAACACTGTACCATGTGAAATAAGCTACTTCGGCTCTCGGAATGAATTGCTTTCCCACAAAGATGGTTGAGTGCAGGAAGTTGATACTTTCCTGGATTGTTTAATATAACAAGATGTACAGCTTCGTGGATTCGTTTCATTTCTGAAGTAGTTTGCTTAGAAAACAAAGATCTTCATTTCCGAATGCTGTACTTTGTGAAATAAGCTGGTTTTGTTCTGGGAATGAGTTGCTTTCCCACGAGGATGGTTGAGTGCAGCAAGTTGATACTTTCCAGGTTTGTGTAATCAAGAACGATGTACAACTTAGGAGATTCATTTCATTTCTAACGTAGTTTACTTGGAAAACAAATATCTTCATTGCCGAACACTGTACAGTGTGAAATATGCTAGTTCTGTTTTCGGAATGAGTTGCTTTCCTACGCAGATGGTTGGGTGCAGCAAGATCAAACGTTCCTGCTTTGTGTAATCTAACAAGATGTACAACTTAGTAGATTTGTTTCATTTCTAAAGAGTTTACTTAGAAAACAAAAATCTTCATTGGCGAACATTGTACAGTGTGAAATAAGCTAGTTCTGTTCTCGGAATGAGTTGCTTTTCCATGTAGACGGTTGAGCGCAGCAAGTTGATACTTTCCTGGTTTGTGAAATCTAACAAGATGTACAACTTATTAGATTCATTTCATTCTAAAGTAGTTTGCTTAGAAAACAAAGATCTTCATTGCCGAACACTGTACTGTGTGAAATAAGCTAGTTCTGTTCTTGGAATCTGTTGCTTTCCTATGAAGACGGTTGAGTGCAGCAAGTTGGTACTAACCTGGATTGTGTAATCTAACAAGATGGACAACTTAGTAGATTCATTTCATTTCTAAATAGTTTACTAAGAAAACAAATATCTCCATTGAGGAATACTTTATTGTGTGAAATAAGCTAGTACTGTTTTCGGAATGAGTTTCTATAGTACGAACATGGTTAAGTGCAGCAAGATCAAACTTTCCTGGTTTGTGTAATCTGACAAATGTACAAATTAGTAGATTCGTTTCATTTTCAAAGTAGTTTGCTGAAAAAAAGAAAGATCTTCATTGCCAAAAACTGTACTGTTTGTAATAAGCTAGTTCTCTGCTCGGAATGAGTTGCTTTACTAGGAAGACGGTTGAAAGTAGCGAGTTGGTACTTTCCAGGTATGTGTAATCTAACAAGATATACAACTTAGTAGATTCGGTTCATTTCTAAAGTAGTTTGCTGAGAAAACAAAGATCTTCTTTTCCTACCACTGTACTTTGTGAAATAAGCTAGTTCTGTTCTATGAATAAGTTGCTTTCCTACGAAATTGGTTGAGTACAGGAAGTTGATACTTTCCTGGATTATGTAATGTAAAAATATGTACAACTTAGTAGATTCTTTTCGTTTTTAAAGTAGTTTGCTGAGAAAACAAATATCTTCATTGCCGAACACTGTACAGTGTGAAATATGCTAGTTCTGCTCTTGGAGTGACTTGCTTTCCAACGAAGACGGTTGAGTGCAGCAAGTTGATACTTTCCTGTTTTGAGTAATCCAAGAAGATGAACAACTTAGTTGATTACTTTCACTACTAACGTAGTTTTCTTAAAAAAAAAAAGATCTTCATTGCCAAAAACTGTACTGTGTGAAATAAGTAGTTCTCTTCTCAGAATGAGTTGCTTTACTACGAATACCGTTGAGTGCAGCAAGTTGATACTTTCCTGGTTTGTGTAATATAACAAGATGTACAGCGTAGTAGATTCTTTTCACTTCTAAAGTAGTTTCCTTAGAAAACAAAGGTCTTCATTGCAGAACACTGTACTGTGTGAAATAAGCTAGTTCTGTTCTTGGAAATAGTTGCTTTCCCACAAAGAAGGTTGAGTGCAGGAAGTTGATACTTTCCTGGATTGTGTAATCTAACCAGATGTAGAACTTAGTAGATTCTTTTAATTTCTAAAGTATTTTTTCTTAAATAAGCTCGTTGTTTTCTCGGAATAGGTTACTTTCCCATGAAGATGGTTGAGTGCAGGAAGTTGATACTTTCCTGGATTGTTTAATTTAACAAGATATCCAGCTTCACGGATTCATTTCATTTCTGAAGCAGTTTACGTAGAAAACAAATATATTCATTGCCGAATACTGTACTTTGTGAAATAAGCTAGTTGTCTTCTGGGAATGAATTGCTTTCCCACGGAGACGGTTAGTGCAGCAAGTTGATACTTTCCTGGTTTGTGTAATCTAACAAGATGTACAATTTAGTAGATTCGTTTCATTTCCAATGTAATTGGCTTTAGAAAGAAAGATCTTCATTGCCGAAAACTGTACTGTGTGTAATAAGGTAGTTCTCTTCTTGGAATGAGTAGCATTCCCACGAAGACGGTTGAGTGCAGCAAGTTGATACTTTCCTGGTTTGTGTAATCTAACACGATATACAACTTAGTAGATTCTTTTCATTTGTAAAGTAGTTTGCTTAGAAAACAAAGATCTTCATTGCCAAATACTGTACTTTGTGAAATAAGCTAGTTCTGTTCTTGGAATGAGTTGCATGTCCACGAAGACGTTTGAGTGCAGCAAGTTGACACTTTCCTGGTTTGTGTAATCTAACAAGATGTACAATTTAGGGCATTCTTTATATTTCTAAAGTAGTTTCCTTAAAAAAAATTAAGATCTTCATTGCCGACAACTGTACTGTTTGTAATAACGTGGTTCTCTTCTTGGAATGAGTAGCATTCCCACAAAGATGGTTGAGTGCAGCAAGTTGATACTTTCCTCGTTTGTGTAATCTAACAAGATGTACAACTCAGTAGATTAGTTTCATTTCTAAAGTATTTTGCTTAGAAAACTAAGATCTTCATTTCCAAAAAGTATTGTGTGAAATAAGATAGTTTTATTCTCAGAATGAGTTGCTTTACTATGAAGACGGTTGAGTTCAGAAAGTTGATCCTCACTTGTTTGTGTAATCTATCAGGATGTACATCTTAGTAGATTAGTTTCATTTCTAAAGTAGTTTGCTTAGAAAACAAAGGTCTTCATTGCCGAACTCTGTACTCTGTGCAATAAGCTACTTCTCTTCTTGAAATGAGTTGCTTTCCCACGAAGATGGTTGAGTCCGGGAAGTTGATACTTTCGTGGATTGTGTAATCTAACAATATGTACAACTTCCTAGATTCGTTTCAGTTCTAAAGTAGTTTGCTTAGAAAACAAAGATCTTCATTGCCGAATACTGTACTTCGTGAAATAAGCTAGTTCTCTTCTGGGAATGAGTTGCTTTCCCACGGAGACGGTTGAGTGCAGCAAGTTGATACTTTCCTGGTTTTTATAATCTAACAAGGTGTGCAATTTAGTAGATTCGTTTCACTTCCAATGTGATTGGCTTAAAAAAAGAAAGATCTTCATTGCCAAAAGCTGTACTGTGTGTAATAAGCCAGTTCTGTTCTTGGACTGAGTTGCTTTCCCATGAAGGCGGTTGAGTGCAGCAAGTTGATACTTTCCTGGTTTTTGTAATCTAAAAAGATATACAACTTATTAGATATGTTTCACTTCTAAAGCAGTTTGCCTAGAAAACAACGATCTTCATTGCCGAAAAATGCACTTTGTGAAGTGAGCCAGTTCTGTTCTCTGAATGAGTTGCTTTCCCACAAAGATGGTTGAGTGCAGCAAGTTGATACTTTCCTGGTTTGTGTAATCTAACAAGATGTACAACTTACTAGATTCGTTTCATTTTTAAAGTAGTTTGCTTAGAAAGAAAAGATCTTCATTCCCGAACATTGTACAGTGTGAAATAAGCTAGTTCTGTTCTCGGAATGAGTTGCTTTCCCATGAAGATGGTTGAGTGTGGGAAGTTGATACTTTCCTGGTTTGTGTAATCTAACAAGATGTACAAATTAGTAGATTCGTTTCATTTCTAAAGTAGTTTGCTTAGAAAACAATGATCTTCATTTCAGAACCCTGTACAGTGTGAAATAAGCTAGTTTTTTTTTCTAGGAATGAGTTGCTTTCCTCCAAAGATGGTTGAGTGCAGCAAGATCAAATTGTCCTGGATTGTGTAATCTACCAAGATGTACAACTGAGTAGATTCCTTTCATTTCTAAAGTAGTTTGCTTAAAGAACAAAGATCTTCATTGCCGAAAACTGTGCTGTGTGAAATAAGCTAGTTCTCTTCTAGGAATGAGTTGCTGTCCTACAAAGACGGTTGAGTGCAGGAAGATGAAAATGTACTGGATTGTGTATACTAACAAGATGTACAACTTAGTAGATTCGTTTCATTTCTAAAGTAGTTTGCTTTAAAAACAAAGATCTTCATTGCTAAACACTGTACTTTGTGTAATAAGGCAGTTCCATTTTTGGAATGAGTTCCTTGGGTTCGAATACTGTTGAGTGCAGCAAATTGATACTTTCCTGTGTTGTGTAATCAAACAAGATGTGAAACTTAGTAGATTCGTTTCATTTCTAAAATTGTTTGCTTAGAAAACAGAGATCTTCTTCTCCGAACAGTGTACTTTATAAAATAAGGTAGTTCTATTCTCGGAATGAGTTGCTTTCCCATGAAGACGGTTGAGTGCAGCAAGTTGACACTTTCCTGGTTTGTGTAATCTAACAAGATGTACAACTTAGTAGATTCATTTCATTTCTAAAGTAGTTTGCTTAGAAAACAAAGGACTTCTTTTCCAGCTAATTCTGAGAACATATCTAGCTTATTTCACACTGTACAATGTTAGACAATGAAGATCTTTTCTTTCTAAGCAATCTACTTTGGAAATGAAATGAATCTACTAAGTTATACATCTTTTCAGATTACACAACCCAGGAAAGTTTGATGTTGGTGCACTCAACCATGTTCATAGTATAGAAACTCATTCCGAGAACAGAACTAGCTTATTTCACACAGTACAGTTTTCAGCAATGAAGATCTTTGTTTTCTAAGAAAACTACTTTAGAAATGAAACGAATTAGGACTTCTGGACAAGATGGCATCAGCCTAACCTCGCCTCACCTTACAGGGAAGTAAAACCAAGATATTTAAACTTTTAAAATATTTCTGAAAAGGTTTGCTGGCCCCTGCATCCAGCTAGTGGGAGGGGGTGGATTAAAAAATAGGGAATCCACTGATCCCCATCCTCTATGATATCGACCACCTTACGCCGCATATTCTGCTGGTCTGAGTGACTGCTGGCAGTTCACCATTAGCCTCTAGTACCCGGCGCGACCTGACCTGGGACTACTACGGACACTCCTGCTTGTCCAAGTGACCGGAGGAAGTCCGCATTAGCTGCTAGTGCCTGGCAGGGTCCCATCTTGGGCCATTAGCTGCGTTCCAACGAAGTTGGTTGAGTGCAGCAAGATCAAACTTTTCTGGTTTGTGTAATCTAACAACATGTAAAACTTTTAGATTTGTTTCATTTCTAAAGTATTTTGCTTAAAAAACAAAGATCTTCATTTACAACCACTGTACTGTGTGAAAAAAGCTAGTTCCGTTCTTGGAATGAGTTGCTTTCCCACGAAGGTTGATTGCAGGAAGTTGATACTTTCCTGGATTGTATAATTTAACAAGATGTAAAACTTAGTAGATTCGTTTCATTTCTAAAGTACTTTCCTTAGAAAACAAAGTTCTTCATTGCCAAACACTGTACTGTGTGAAATAAGCTAGTGATGTTCTTGGAATGAGTTGCTTTCCCACAATGAAGTTTGACTGGAGGAAGTTGATACTTTCCTGGATTCTGTAAGCTAAAAAGATGTACCAATCAGTAGATTCATTTCATTTTTAAAGTTTTGCTGAGAAAAGAAAAATCTTCTTTTCCAAAAACTGTACTTTGTGAAATAAGCTAGTTCTGTTCTTGGAATGAGTTGCTTTCCCACGAAGACGGTTCAGTGGAGCAAGTTGACACTTTACAGGTTTCTGTAATCTAACAATATTTACAACTTAGTAGATTCGTTTCATTTCTAAATTAGTTTGCTTAGAAAACAAAGGTCTTCATTGCCGAACACTGTACCATGTGAAACAAGCTAGTTCGGTTTTTGTAATGAGTTGCTTTCCCACGAAGACGGTTGAGTCCAGCAAGTTGATACATTCCTGGCTTGTGTAATCTAACAAGATGTACAAGTTAGTAGATTCATTTCATTTCTAAAGTAGTTTGCATAGAAAAAAAAGGTCTTCATTACCGAACAATGTACAGTGTGAAATAAGCTAGTTCTGTTCTTGGAATGACATGCTTTCCTACGGAGATGTTAGAGTGAAGCAAGATAAAACTTTCCTGGTTTGTGTAACCTAACAAGATGTACAATTTAGTAGATTCGTTTCATTTCTAAAGTAGTTTGCTTAGAAAACAAAGATCTTCATTGCCCAACACTGTACTTTGTGTAATAAGGTAGTTCTGTTCGTGGAATGAGTTGCTTTGCCACGAAGATGGTTGAGTGCACCAAGTTGATACTTTCCTGGTTTGTGTAATCAAAGAAGATGTACAACTTAGTGGATTCATTTCATTACTAATGTAGTTTGCTTAGAAAACAAAGATCTTCATTGCCAAACACTGTACAGTGAGAAATAAGCTAGTTCTTTTCTCGGAATGAGTTGCTTTACTACGAAGACTGTTGAGGGTAGCAAGTTGGTTCTTTCCAGGTATGTGTAATCTAACAAGATATACACTTAGTAGATTCGTTTAATTTCTAAAGTATTTGCTTAGAAAAAAGGTCTTCATTTCCAAACACTGTAATGTGTGAAATAATCTAGTTCTGTTCTAGGAATGAGTTGCAGTCCCATGAAGATGGCTGAGTGAGTGAAGTTGATACTTTCCTGGTTTGTGTAATCTAAAAGGATGTACAACTTAGTAGATCCTTTTTATTTCTATAGTAGTTTTCTTGGAAAACAAAGGTCTTCATTGCCGAACACTGTACCATGTGAAATAAGCTAGTTCGGTTTTCGTAATGAGTTGCTTTCTCACGAAGACGGTTGAGTCCAGCAAGTTGATACTTCCCTGGTTTGTGTAATCTAATAAGATGTACAAGTTAGTAGATTCCTTTCATTTATCAAGTAGTTTCCTTAGAAAACAAAGGTCTTCATTACCGAACACTGTACAGTGTGAAATAAGCTAGTTCTGTTCTCGGAATGAGATACTTTCCTATGACGACTTTTGAGTGCAGCAATATCAAACATTCCTGGTCTGTGTAATCTGATAAGATGTACAACTTAGTAGATTCGTTTCATTTCTAAAGTCGTTTGCTTAGAAAACAAAGATCTTCATTGCCGAAAAGTATACTGTGTGAAATAACCTATTTCTATTCTCGTAATGAGTTGCTTTACTCCGAAGACTGTTGAGTGCAGCAAGTTGATACTTTCCTGCTTTGTGTAATCTAACAAGATGTACAACTTAGTAGATTCGTTTCATTTCTAAACTAGTTTTCTTAGAAAACAAAGATCTTCATTGCTGAACACTGTACAGTCTGAAATAAGCTAGCTCTGTTCACAGAATGAGATGCGTTCCTAAGAAGTCGGTTGAGTGCAGCAATATCAAACTTTCCTGGTTTGTGTAATCTAACAAGATTTACAACTAGTAGATTCGTTTCATTTTTATAGTATTTTTCTTAGAAAACAAAGGTCTTCAGTGCCAAACACTGTACTGTGTGAAATAAGCTAGTTTCGTTCTTGGAATGAATTGTTTTCCCTCGAAGAAGGTTGAGTGCAGGAAGTTGATACTTTCCTGGATTGTGTGATGTAAAAATATATACAACTTAGTCGATTCGTTTCATTACTAAGCTAGTTTGCTTAGAAAACAGAGATCTTCATTGCTGAACACTGTACAGTGTGAAATAAGCTAGTTCTTTTCTCGGAATGAGATGCTTTCCTACAATGACGGTTGAGTGCAGTAAGATCAAACTTTCCTGGTTTGTGTAATCTGACAAGATGTACAACTTAGTAGATTCGTTTCATTTATAAAGTAGTTTTCTTAGAGAACAATGATCTTCATTGCCGAAAACTAAACTGTGTAAAATAAGCTAGTTGTGTTCTCAGAATGAGTTGCTTTACTACGAAGATGGTTGAGTGCAGCAAGTTGATACTTTACTGGTTTCTGTAATCTACTAAGATGTACATCTTAGTATATTCGTTTCATTTCCAATGTAGTTTGCTTAGAAAACAAAGGTGTTCATTGCCGAACACTGTACTGTGTGAAATAAGCTAGATATATTCTCGGAATGAGTTGCTTTCCTATGAAGATGGTTGAGTGCGGTAAGTTGATTCTTTCCTGGTTTGTGTAATCTAAAAAAAATTATAACTTAGTAGATTCTTTTCATTTCTAAAGTAGTTTGCTTAGAAAACAACGATCTTCATTTTCCAACACTGTACTGTATGAAATACGATGGTTCGGTTCTCGGAATGAGTTGTTTTCCTACGAAGACTTTCCTGGATTGGGTAATCTTACAAGATGTACAATTTAGTAGATTCGTTTCATTTGCTAAGTAGATTGCATAAAAAAAAGAAAGATGTTCGTTGCCTAAAACTGTACTGTGTGTAGTAAGCTAGTCCAGTTCTCGGAATGATTTGCTTTACTCCGAAGATGGTTGAGTGCAGCAACTTGGTACATTCCAGATATGTGTAATCTAAAAAGATATACAACATAGTAGATTCGTTTCATATCTAAAGTAGTTTCCTTAGAAAACAAAGGTCTCAATTGCCAAACACTGTACTGGGTGAAAGAAGCTAGTTCTGTTCTTGGAATGAGATGCTTTCCCACAAAGAAGGTTGAATGTAGGAAGTTGATACTTTCCTAGATTGTGAAAGCTAACAAGATGTACAACTTACTAGACTCATTTAATTTCTAAAATAGTTCGTTGAGAAAACAAAGACCTTCTTTTCCAAAACTGTACTTTGTGAAATAAGCTGCTTCTGTTCTCAGAATGAGTTGCTTTCCCATGAAGACGGTTCAGTGCAGCAAGTTGACACTTTCCTGGTTTGTGTGATCTAACAAGATATACAACTTAGTAGATTCGTTTCATTTCTAAAGTAGTTTGCTTAGAAAGAAAAGATCTTCATGCCAAACATTGTACAGTGTGAAATAAGCTAGTTCTGTTCTCGGAATGAGATGCTTTCGCACGAAGATGGTTGAGTGAAGGAAGTTGATACTTTCCTGGATTGTGTAATCTAACAAGATGTACAGCATAGTAGATTCGTTTCATTTCTAAAGTAGTTTGCTTAGAAAACAAAGGTCTCAATTGCCAAACAGTGTACTGTGTGAAATAAGCTAGCTCTGTTCTTGGAATGAGTTGCTTTCCCACAAAGAAGGTTGACTGTAGAAAGTTGATACTTTCCGGGATTGTATAAGCTAACAAGATGTACAACTTAGTAGACTCATTTCATTTCTAAAGTAGTTTGCTTAGAAAACAAAGATATTCATTGCCGAACACTGTACTTTGTGTAATAAGGTAGTTCTGTTCTCGGAATGAGTTGCTTTCCCATGAAGACAGTTGAGTGCATCAAGTTGATACTTTCCTAGTTTGTGTAATATAACAAGATATACAACTTAGTAGATTCACTTCATTTCTACAGTTGTTTAATTAGAAAAAAAAGATCTTCATTTCCTAAAACTTTACTGTGTGAAATAAGCTAGTTCTGATCTCGGATTGCGTTGCTTTACTACGAAGACGGTTGAGTACACCAAGTTGATATTTTCCTCGTTTGTGTAATCTAACAAGATGTACAACTTAGTAGATTTGTTTCATTTATAAAGTAGTCTGCTTAGAAAACAAAGGTCTTCATTGCCAAACACTGTACTGTGTGAAATAAGGTCATTCTGTTCTTTCCCACGAAGATGGTTGAGTGCAGGAAGTTGATACTTTCCTGGTTAGTGTAATCCAACAAGACAAACAACTTAGTAGATTAATTTCATTTCTAAAGTAGGTTTCTTGGAAAATAAAGATCTTCATTCCCGAACACTGTACTGTGGGAAATAAGCTAGTTCTGTTGTTGTAATGAGTTCCTTTACTGCGATGACAATTGATTGTAGCAAGTTATTACTTTCCAGGTATGTGAAAGCTAAAAAGATGTACAACTTAGCAGATTAGTTTCATTTCTAAAGTAGTTTCCTTAGAAAACAAAATTCTTCATTGCCGAACACTGTACTGTGTGAAATAAGCTAGTTGTGTTCTTGGAATGAGTTGCTTTCCCACAGAGGAGGTTGACTGCAGGAAGTTAATACTTTCCTGGATTGTGTAAGCTAACAAGATATACAACTTAGTAGATTCGTTTCATTTCTAAAGCAGTTTGCTTAGAAAACAAAGATCTTCATTTCCAAACACTGTACTTTTGTAATAAGGTAGTTCTGTTCTTGGAATGCTTGCTTTGCCACGAAAAGGGTTGAGTGCAGCAAGTTGATACTTTCCTGGTTTGTGTAATCAAAGAAGATGTAAAACTTAGTCGATTCGTTTCATTACTAACAAAGTTTGCTTAGAAAACAAAGATCTTCATTGCTGAAAACTATATTGTGTGAAGTACGCTAGTTCTGTTTTCAGAATGAGTTGCTTTCCTATGAAGATGGTTCAGTGCGGGAAGTTGATACTTTCCTGATTTGTGTAATCTAAAAAGATGTAGAACTTAGTAGATTCTTTTCATTTCTAAAGTAGTTTACTTAGAAAAAAAGATCTTCATTTGTGCACACTGTACCATGGGAAATAAGCTGGTTCGGTTCTTGGAATGAGTTGCTGTCCTACGAAGACAGTTAAGTGCAGCAAGTTGAAACTTTCCTGGATTGGGTAATCTAACAAGATGTACAACTTCGTAGATTGGTTTCATTTCCAAAGTAGTTTGCTTAAAAAAAGAAAGATCTTTATTGCCAAAAACAGTACTGTGTGTAATAAGCTAGTTCTGTTCTTGGAATGAGTTGCTTTCCCACGAAGACGGTTGAAGCAGCAAGTTGATACTTTCCTGGTTTGTGTAATCTAACAAGATGTACAACTTACCAGATTCGTTTCATTTATAAAGTAGTTTGATTAGAAAATAAAGATCTTCATTGCTGAAAACTGTACTGTGTGAAAATAGCTAGTTCTGTTCTCGGAATGACATGCTTTCCTACGAAGACGGTTGAGCACAGCAACATAAAACTTTCCTGGTTTGTGTAATCTAACCACATGTACAACTTAGTAGATTCGTTTCATTTCCAAAGCAGTTTGCTTAAAGAAAGAAAGATCTTCATTGCCGAAAACTGTACTGTGTGTAATAAGCTTCTCCTGTTCTAGGAATGAGTTGCTTTACTGCGATGACGGTTCAGTGTAGCAAGTTAGTACTTTCCAGGTATGTGTAATCTAACAAGATGGACAACTTATAATATTCGTTTCATTTTTAAAGTAGTTTCCATATAAAACAAAGTTCTTCATCGCCAAACACTGTACTGTGTGAAATAAGCTACTTCTGTTCTTGGAATGAGTTGCTTTCCCACAAAGAAGGTTGACTGCAGGAAGTTGATACTTTCCTGGATTGTGTAAGCTACCAAGATGTCCAACTTAGTAGATTCATTTAATTTCTAAAGTAGTTTGCTGAGAAAAAAAAGATCTTCTTTTCCGAACACTGTACTTTGAGGAATAAGCTAGTTCTGTTCTAGGAATGAGTTGCTTTCCCACGAAGACGGTTCAGGGCAGCAAGTTGATACTTTCTTGGTTTGTGTAATCTAACAATATGTACAACTTAGTAGATGCGTTTCATTACTAAAGTAGTTTGCATAGAAAACAAAGACCTTCATTGCCAAATACTGCACAGTGTGAAATAAGTTAGTTCTGTTCTCGGAATGACATGTTTTCCTACGGAGACGGTTGAGTGCAACAAGATAAAACTTTCCTGGTTTGTGTAATCTAACAAGATATACAACTTAGTACATTCGTTTCATTTCTAAAGTAGTTTGCTTAGAAAACAAAGATCTTCATTGCCAAACACTGTATTTTGTGTAATAAAGTAGTTCTGTTCTTGGAATGAGTTGCTTTGCCACGAAGACGGTTGACTGCACCACGTTGATATTTTCCTAGTTTATGTAATCAAAGAAGATGTACAACTTACTCAATTCGTTTCATTACTAACGTAGTTTGCTTAGAAAACAAAGATCTTCATTCCCGAAAACTGTACTGTGTGAAATAAGCTAGTTCTGTTCTCGGAATGATTTGCTTTCCTATGAAGATGGTTGAGTGCGGGAAGTTGATACTTTCCTGGATTGTGTAAGCTAACAATATGTCCAACTTAGTAGATTCATTTCATTTCAAAAGTAATTTGCTGAGAAAACAAATATCTTCTTTTCCGAACACTGTACTTTGTGAAATAAGCTAGTTCTTTTTTTGGAATGAGTTGCTTTATCACTAAGACAGTTCAGGGCAGCAAGTTGATACTTTCTTGGTTTGTGTAATCTAACAAGATGTACAACTTAGTAGATTAGTTTCATTACTAAAGTAGTTTGCATACAAAACAAAGATCTTAATTGCCAAACACTGTTCAGTGTGAAATAAGCTAGTTCTGGTCTCAGAATGAGACGCTTTCCTGCGAAGACAGTTGATTGCAGCAAGATGAAACTTTCCTGGTTTGTGTAATATGACAAGATGTACAACTTAGTAGATTGGTTTCATTTCTAAAGTAGTTTGCTTAGAAAAGAAAGATCTTCATTGACGAAAACTACACTGTGTGAAATAAGCTTGTTCTATTCTCAGAATGAGTTGCTTTACCACGAAGACTGTTGATTGCAGCAAGTTGATACTTTAGTGATTTGTGTAATCTATCAAGATATACATCTTAGTAGAATCGTTTCATTTCTAAAGTAGTTTGCTAAGAAAACAAATGTCTTCATTGCCGAACTCTGTACTGTCTGAAATAAGCTAGTTCTGTTCTCGGAATGAGTTGCTTTCCCATGAAGATGGCTGAGTTAGGGAATTTGACACTTTCCTGGTTTGTGCAATCCAAAAAGATGTACAACTTAGTAGATTCTTTTCATTTCCAAAGTAGTTTGCTTAGAAAACAAAGGTCTTCATTGCCAAACACTGTACCATGTGAATCAGCTAATTCGGTTCTCAGAATGAGTTGCTTTCCCACTAAGACGGTTGAGTGCTGCAAGTTGATACTTTCCTGGTTTGTTTAATCTAACAAGATGTACAACTTAGCAGATTCGTTTCATTTATAAAGTAGTTTGCTTAGAAAACAAAGGTCTTCATTACCGAACAGTGTATAGTGTAAAAGAAGCTAGTTCTGTTCTCGGAATGACATGTTTTCCTACGGAGACGGTTGAGTGCAGCAAGATCAAAATTTCCTGGTTTGTGTAATCTTCCAAGATGTACAACTTAGTAGATTCGTTTCATTTCTAAAGTCCTTTGCTTAGAAAACAAAGATCTTAATTTCCAAACACTCTACTTTGTGTAATAAGGTAGTGCTGTTCTTGGAATGAGTTGCTGTGCCACGAAGATGGTAGAGCGCAGCAAGTTGATACTTTCCTGGATTGTGTAATCAAAGAAGATGTACAACTTAGTTGATTCGTTTCATTACTATCATAGTTTGCTTAGAGAACAAAGATCTTCATTGCCGAAAACTATACTGTGTGAAATAAGCTAGTTCTGTTCTCAGAATGAGTTGCTTTACTACGAAGAGGGTTGAGTGTAGCAAGTTGATACTTTACTGGTTTGTGTAATCTATCAAGATGTACATCTTAGTGGATTCGGTCCATTTCTAACGTAGTTTACTTAGAAAACAAAGGTCTTCATTGCCGAACATGTACTGTGTAAAATAAGCTAGTTCTGTTCTCGGAATGAGTTGCTTTCCAATGAGGATAGTTGAGTGAGGGAAGTTGATAATTTCCTGGTTTGTGTAATGTAAAAATATGTACAACTTAGTAGATTATTTTCATTTCTAAAGTAGTTTGCTTAGAAAACAAAGATATTCATTTCGGAATACTATACCGTGTGAAATAAGCTGGTTCGGCTCTGGGAATGAGTTGCTTTCCTACGAAAATAGTTGAGTGCAGCAAGTTGAAACTCTCCTGGATTGCGTAATCTAACAAGCTATACAAATTTGTAGATTCATTTCATTTCCAAAGTAGTATGCTTAAAAAAAAGAAAGATGGTCACTGCCAAAAACTGTACTGTGTGTAATAAGCTAGTTCTGTTCTCGGAATGAGTTGCTTTACTAAGAAGATGGTTGAGTGTAGCAAGTTGGTACTTTCCAGGTGTTTGTAATCTAACAAGATGTACAATTTAGTAGATTCGTTTAATTTATAAAGTTGTTTGCTTAGAAAACAAAGGTCTTCATTGACGAACACTGTACAGTGTGAAATAAGCTAGTTCTGTTCTCAGAATGAGTTGTTTTTCCACGAAGACGGTTGAGTGCAGGAACTTGATACTTTCCTGGTTTGTGTAATCTAACAAGATGTACAACTTAGTAGATTCGTTTCATTTATAAAGTAGTTTGCTTAGAAAACAAAGATCTTCATTACCAAACACTGTACTGTGTGAAATAAGTTAGTTCTGTTCTCTGAATGACATGCTTTCCTACGAAGACGGTCGAGTGCAGCAAGATAAAATTTTCCTGGTTTATGTAATCTAACAAGGTGTACAACTTAGTAGGTTCGTTTCATTACTAATGTAGTTTACTTAGAAATCAAAAGTGTTCATTGCTGAACACTGTACTGTGTGAAATAAGCTAGTTCTGTTCTCAGAATGAGTTGCTCTCCCACGAAGATGGTTGAGTGCAGGAAGTGATACTTTCCTCCTTTCTGTAATCTAACAAGATGTACAACTTAGTACATTTGTTTCATTTCTAAAGTAGTTTGTAAGAAAAATAATCTTATTGCCGAGCACTGTACTGTGTGGAATAAGCTAGTTCTGTTCGTGGAATGAGATGCTTTCCTATGAAGAGGGTTGAGTGCAGCAAGATCAAACGTTCCTGGTTTGTGTAATCTAACAAGTTGTACAACTTGGTAGATTCGTTTCATTTCTAAAGTAGTTTCCTTAAAAAACAAAGATCTTCATTGCCGAAAAGTGTACTGTGTGAAATAAGCTAGTTCTGTTCTCGGAATGAGTTGCTATTCTACGAAGATGGTTGAGTGCAGCAAGTTGAAACTTTCCTGGATTGTGTAATCTCAGAAAATGTACAACTTACTAGATTCGTTTCATTTCTAAAGTAGTTTGCTTAGAAAAAAAGATCTTCATTGCCGAAAACTGTACTGTGTGAAATAAGCTAGTTCTATTCTCGGAATGACTTGCTTTCCCATAAAGATGGTTGAGTGTGGGAAGTTGATACTTTCTTGGTTTGTGTA
The DNA here is from genome assembly GCA_036365145.1 of Orientallactaga sibirica. Lineage (NCBI taxonomy): Eukaryota > Metazoa > Chordata > Mammalia > Rodentia > Dipodidae > Orientallactaga > Orientallactaga sibirica. The sequence goes on from JAEOAD010002857.1 coordinate 132,915, forward strand.
ATCTAACAAGATATACAATTTAGTAGATTCATTTCATTTCTAAAGTAGTTTAGTTAGAAAACAGATATCTTCATTGCCGAAAACTGTATTGTGTGAAATAAGATAGTTCTATTCTCGGAATGAGTTTCTATTCTACAAAAACGGTTAAGTGCAGCAAGATCAAAATTTGCTGGTTTGTGTAATCTGGCAAGATGTACAACTTAGAACATTCGTTTCATTTCCAAAGTAGTTTGCTTAAAAAAAAAGATCTTCATTGCCAAAAACTGTACTGTGTCCAATAAGGTAGTACTGTTTTCGCAATGAGTTGCTTTACTACCAAGACGGTTGAATATAGCAAGTTGGTACTTTCCAGGTATTTGTAATCTAACAAGATGTACAACTTAGTATATTCGTTTCATGTCTAAAGTAGTTTGCTGAGAAAACAAAGATCTTCTTTTCCTGACACGGTATTTTGTGAATTAAGCTAGTTCTGTTCTCGGAATGAGTTGCTTTCCCACAAAGACGGTTGAGTGAAGCAAGTTGATTCTTTCCTGGTTCGTTTAATCTACCAAGATGTACAACTTAGTAGATTCGTTTCATAACTAAAGTAGTTTGCTTAGAAAACAAAGTTATTCATTGCCATACACTGTACAGCGTGAAATAAGCTAGTTCTGTTCTCAGAATGAGATGCTTTCCTATGAAGACGGTTGAGTGCAGCAAGATCAAACTTTCCTGGTTTGGGTAATCTGACAACATGTACAACTTAGTAGATTCGTTTCATTTCTAAAGTAGTTTGTTGAGAAAACAAAGATCTTCATTGCCAAAAACTATACTATGTGAAATAAGCTAGTTCTATTCTTGGAATGAGTTTCTTTACTACAAAGACTGTTGAGTGCAGCAAGTTGATACTTTCCTGGTTAGTGTAATCTAACAAGATGTACAACTTAGTAGATTCGTTTCATTTCTAAAGTAGTTCGCTTAGAAAACCAAGATCTTCATGTCTGAACACTGTACAGTGTGAAATAAGCTAGTTCTGTTCTCGGAATGAGATGCGTTCCTATGAAGTCAGTTGAGTGCAGCAAGATCAAACTTTCCCGGTTTGTGTAATCTAAAAAGATGTACAACTAGTACAAGCATTTCACTTCTAAAGTGTTTTGCTTTGAAAACAAAGTTCTTCAGTGCCAAACACGATACTGTGTGAAATAAGCTAGTTACATTCTTGGAATTAGTTGCTTTCCCACGAAGAAGGTTGACTGCAAGAAGTTGATACTTTCCTGGATTTTGTAATGTAAAAATATGTACAACTTCATAGATTCGTTTCGTTTCTAAAGTAGTTTGCTGAGAAAACAAAGATCTTCATTGCTGAACACTGGACTGTGTGAAATTATCTAGTTCTGTTCTAGAAATGAATGCTTTCCCACGAAGATGGTTGAGTGCAGGAAGTTGATACTTTCCTGGACTGTGTTATCTAAGAAGATGTACAACTTAGTAGATTCGTTTCATTTATAAAGTAGTTTGCTTAGAAAACAAAGATCTTCATTACTGAACACTGTACTGTGTGAAATAAGCTAGTTCTGTTCGCAGAATGAGATGCATTCCTACGATGTCGGTTGGGTGCAGCAAGATCAAACTTTCCTGGTTTGTGTAATCTAACAAGACGTACAACTAGTAGATTTGTTTCATTTCTAAAGTATTTTGCTTAGAAAACAAAGGTCTTCATTGCCGAACACTGTACCGTGTGAAATAAGCTAAATCTGTTTTTGGAATGAGTTGCTTTCCCACGAAGAAGGTTGAATGAAGGAAGTTGATACTTTCCTGGGTTCTGTAATGCAAAAAGATGTACAACTTAGTAGATTCATTTCTTTTCTAATGTAGTTTGCTGAGAAAACAAAGATCTTCATTGTCGAACACTGTACTATGTGAAATAAGGTAGTTCTGTTCTCGGAGTGACTTGCTTCCCACAAAGACGGCTCAGTTCAGCAAGTTGATACTTTTCTGGTTTGTGTAATCTAACAAGAAGTACAACTTAGTAGATTCATTTCATTTCAAAAGTAGTTTGCTTAGAAAAGAAAGATCTTCAATTCCGAACATTTCACAGTGTGAAATAAGCTAGTTCTCTTCTCGGAAGGAGTTGCTTTCCTACAAAGAATGTCGAGTACAGCAAGATAAAACTTTCGTGGTTTGTGTAATCTTACAAGATATACAACTTAGTAGATTTGTTTCATTTCTAAAGTAGTTTGATTAGAAAACAAAGATCTTCATTGCCGAAAACTGTACTGTGTGAAATAAGCTAGTTCTGTTCTCGGAATGAGTCGTGTTCCCATGAAGACGGTTGAGTGCAGCAAGTTGATACTTTCCTGGTTGGTGTAATCTAACAAGATATACAGCTTAGTAGATTCGTTTGATTTGTAAAGTAGTTTGCTTACAAAACAAAGTTCTTCATTGCCGAACACTGTACTGTGTGAAATAAGCTAGTTCTGTTCTAGGAATGAGTTGCTTTCCCACTTGGATGGTTGAGTGAGGAAGTTGATACTTTCCTGGTTTGTGTAATCTAAGAAGATATACAACTTAGTTGATTCGTTTCATTACTAACGTAGGTTGCTTAGGAAACAAAGATCTTCATTGATGAACACTGTACAGTGTGAAATAAGCTAGTTCTGTTCAAGGAATGAGATGCTTTTCTATGAAGATGGTTGAGTGCAGTAAGATCAAACTTTCCTGGTTTGTGTAATCTGACAAGATCTACAACTTAGCAGATTCGTTTCATTTCTAAAGTAGTTTGCTTAGAAAACAAAGATCTTCATTGCCAAAAATTATACTGTGTGAAATAAGCTGGTTCTGTTCTCCGAATGAGTTGCTTTACTACGAAGAGGGTTGAGTGCAGCAAGTTGATACTTTACTTGTTTGTGTAATCTATCAAGATGTACATCTTAGTAGATTCATTTCATTTCTAAAGTAGTTTGCTTAGTAAACAAAGGTCTTCATTGCTGAACACTGTACTGTGTGAAATAAGCTAGTTCTGTTCTAGGAATGAATTGCTTTCCAATGAAGATGGTTGAGTGTGGGAAGATGATACTTTCCTGGTTTGGGTAATCTAAAAAGATATACAACTTAGTAGATTCTTTTAATTTCTAAAGTAGTTTGCTTAGAAAAAATGATCTTCATTTCCTGTCGCTGATCAGTGGGGACACTAATGACACACGCACCACTCTTGTTGCTTGCTTGGACGGGTGACCACCCACACACTTTATTACAGGAAATAGCACAGCTCATATACCCTATGGAGACCAATCATAACATAGTCGGTAGGCGGGAAAGCTAACTTGGCTGAAGCCGATACGTTGATGCAATGAGGATATTCCTCCTAGCCAATCACCATAACTTCCTGTTTACTGACAAGACTGGAGTTCAACACCCTTTGGCAAGGTGCCAGCCGCCATCTTCAATGTGGATGGTGTGGCCCCGGATGCCGCCAATCACATCTCCCCCTTTTTGTTTATAAACAGCAATTAGGTCCCAAGTGCAGTGTCTAAATAGACAGAGGGCATTAACCAACTGGGGGAACAGTGGTCTGATTCCTCTAAAGTTTTGACATCTTTTGTAGAGGGGAGGCAAAATTAGCAAGGATGCCAACCTCCATGCTAATCAGACATGTTCCTCAAGGAAGTCAGAAGCAGTCTGAAATGACTTTCCTTTGCAGTGCTTGCCTCACACCCAGCTTGGTACCCATTCTCAGTGACAACTGAGATGCACAGGTCTGACACCTCGTGTGGTTCCCAAAGGAGAGGAGCTGCATGGATCCGTTAAGGGTCCAGCAAATTAAACCAAACTTGAGGAGAAGAACCCATGTTGATGGCAGTAAGCGTTCTTGAATTTGGCGTTGGCGCATCTTGCATAGGCACCAGATACCACAGGCTGATACAACACATAGCAAGTCGCCTTAAGGAAGAAAACCAAACCAATTTTTCCCTAATTAATCACAGATTGAAAGAAAGAGGCAATTTGCATTACAGAAGCAACCTCTACACGGGTACTATTAATAGCAATTATTTGACCCCTTAACATCCTAGTAAGATTATCAAATTTGTGGTCCCAAGTCCCATTGAGATACAACAATGTCCATCTGTTCTTGTAAGAGATCAACTCGTTGGTTTACTAGCAGAATGTCTGCATGCAACTGTTTGTTGATTTCTGTCTGGGTATCTGGGCCAAAGCAATCCTCTCAGATAAGCTGTTTATTGCTTAGGCTGCAGGGATGGCCGTAACTAGGGCTGCAGCAGCTACCGCAGCAGCAGCATCAGAAGCTGCAACAGCAGCCACGATAGCTGCAGTAATTCTAATGTATCTCTTAGGCCCTAGCAACACCGACAGTTCTTACTCGTGAATGACCACAGGAACAGGCAGGTAGGTGGGGATATGCATCAGCATGCCCAATGGAAATTGAGTGGCATTCCAGCATTCTGAAAGAAAACAAGAACTCGCTTGACAAGCAAGAGTGTTGTTAATAACAATTTGATTGCTCACTAGAAACACAAAATGAGGTCTTACACATATAGGTGTGGATCTAAAGTCGATGGTTAAAAGGAACCTGCTAGGAAATAGGAGCCATTATCAAAAGAGGCTAATTCAGTGGAAAAAGGCACTATAGGTAACCCTAGTGTGGAGTTAGTAGTAAAAAGAGCAGGGAGAAGACTAGAATTTGAAAGCAGTTAAAGGAAAAGGCCACGTTTTTATGATGCTCCAAAACTGACGAGCTTCACCCTCAGCCCTCTGTAGAGAGGTCATCTCCAAAAATACGCCCTGCAGTTTGAATAAGTCTATCAACAAAATCTGCATAGGGTTCATTATTGCCCTGAATAACCTTAGACAGTTGTCCTTGTAAATCCCCAGTACCCCAAAGAGTTCTCCATGCTTTAGTGGCTGCTACACTAATCTGTTGATACACTGCTGGATGGTCTAACTACAATTTAGCATTAATAGTTCTTAAATCATGCAACAGCCTCCATTTGCCAGACTTCTTCCTTATAATGAATATAGGAGTGTTAAAAGGAGAAGTAGACGGTCGAATACAATTGGCTTCCAGCTGTTCCTTAACTAGTTGATGGGCCACATCCAGGTTATTCTAATTGGCTCAGTGGCCCCTATTGAAAACCCTGTCTATAGGTTGAATTTGGATTGGTAATGTTACCCCCTCTTAAGCTGTTTCACTGTCTTCAGCTCAACGGCCTGATGATAGCTTTGCTGATTTTGATCCTCCAGTACTGGAAAAGCAGATCTAAAATCAAGATCCTTCCACTGTTCAAATTGTGGGCGTGAACCGCTTAGAAAACAAAGGTCTTCATTGCCGAACACTGTACTGTGTGAAATAAGCTAGTTCTGTTCTCAGAATGAGTTGCTTTCCAATGAAGATGGTTGAGTGCGGGATGTTGATACTTTCCTGGTTTGTGTAATCTAAAAATATGTACAACTTAGTAGATTCTTTTCATTTCTAAAATAGTTTGCTTAGAACAAAAAGATCTTCATTTCCGAACACTGCACCGTGTGAAATAAGCTGGTTCGGCTCTCGGAATGAGTTGTTCTCCTACGAAGACGGTTGAGCGCAGCAAGTTCAATCTTTCCTGTATTAGGTAATCTTACAAGATATACAAATTTTTAGATTCATTTCATTTCCAAAGTAGTTTGCTTAAAAAAAGTAAAGATCTTCATTGTCAACAAATGTACTGTGTGTAATAAGCTAGTTCTGTTGCTTTTCCACGAAGATTTTTGAGTGCAGGAAGTTGATACTTTCTTGATTTATGTAATCTAACAAGATGTACAACTTAGTAAATTCATTTCATTTGTAAAGTAGTTTGCTTAGAAAACAATGATCTTCATTGGTGAACACTGTACAGTGTGAAATAAGCTAGTTCTGTTCTCGGAATGAGTTGCTTTCTGACGAAGACTGTTGAGTGCAGCAAGATCACACTTTCCTGGTTTGTGTAATCTAACAATATGTACAACTTATTAGATTCGTTTTATTTCTAAAATAGTTTGATTAGAAAACAAAGATCTTCATTGCCGAAACCTGTACTGTGTGATATAAGCTGGTTCTGTTCTCGGAATGAGTTGCTTTCCCAGGAAGACGGTTCAGTGCAGCAAGTTGATACTTTCTTGGTCTGTGTAATCTAAGAAGATGTACAACTTAGTAGATTCATTTCAATTCTAAAGTAGTTTGCTTAGAAAACAAAGTTCTTCATTGCTGAACACTGTACTGTTTGAAATTATCTACTTCTGTTCTCGGAATGAATTCTTTCCCACGAAGATGTTTGAATGCAGGAAGTTGATACTTTCCTGGTTTGTGTAATCTTAGAAGGTGTACAACTTAGTTGATTCGTTTCATTACTAACTTAGGTTGCTTAGGAAACAAAGATCTTCATTGCTGAACACTGTATAGTGTGAAATAAGCTAGTTCTGTTCTCGTAATGAGATGCTTTTCTAGGAAGACGGTTGAGTGCAGCAAGATCAAACTTTCCTGGTTTGTGTAATCTGACAAGATCTACAACTTAGCAGATTCGCTTCATTTCTAAAGTAGTTTGCTTAGAAAACAAAGATCTTCATTTCTGGAAACTATACTGTGTGAAATATGCTGGTTCTGTTTTCGGGATGAGTTGCTTTACTACGAAGAGGGTTGAGTGCAGCAAGTTGATACTTTACTGATTTGTGTAATCTATCACGATGTACATCTTAGTAGATTCGTTTCATTTCTAACGTAGATTCCTTACAAAACAAAGTTCTTCATTGCCGAACACTGTACTGTGTGAAATAAGCTAGTTGTGTTCTTGGAATGAGTTGCTTTCCCACATAGACGGTTCAGGGCATCAAGTTGATACTTTCTTGGTTTTTGTAATATATCAAGATGAACAACTTAGTAGATTAGTTTCATTACTAAAGTAGTTTGCAAATAAAACAAAGATCTTCATTGCTGAACACTGTACAGTGTGAAATAAGCTAGTTCTGTTCTCGGAATGAGATGCCTTCCTACGAAGACGGTTGAGTGCAGCAAGATCAAACTTTCCTGGTATGTGTAATCTGACAAGATGTACAACTTAGTAGATTCGTTTCATTTCTAAAGCAGTTTGCTTAAAAAACAAAGGTCTTAATTGCCAAACACTGGACTGTTTGATATAAGCTAGTTCTGTTCTTGGAATGAGTTGCTTTCCCACAAAGAAGGTTGACTGCAGGAAGTTGATACTTCCCTGGATTGTGTAAGCTAACAATATGTACAACTTTGTAGATTCATTTCTTTTCTAATGTAGTTTGTGGAGAAAAGAAAGACCTTCTTTTCCGGACACAGTACTTTGTCAAATAAGCTAGTTCTGTTCTCTGAATGAGTTGCTTTCCCACGAAGACAGTTCTGTGCAGCAAGTTGACACTTTCCTGGTTTGTGCAATCTAACAAGATGTACAATTTAATATTTCGTTCTATTTATAAAGTAGTTTGCTTAGAAAGAAAAGATCTTCATTGCCGAACATTGTGCAGTGTGAAATGAGCTAGTTCTGTTCTCGGAATAAGTTGCTTTCCCACGAAGATGGTTGAGTGCAGGAAGTTGATACTTTCCTGGATTGTGTAATATAAAGAGATGTACAGCTTGGTAGATTCATTTCATTTCTAAAGTAGTTTGCTTACAAAACAAAGATCTTCATTGACGAACACTGGACTTTGTGAAATAAGCTAGTTCTGTTCTCGGAATGAGTTTCTTTCCCACGAAGACAGTTGAATGCAGTAAGTTGATACTTTCCTGGTTTGTTTAATCTAGGAAGATGTGCAACTTAGTAGATTCGTTTCATTTCTAAAGTAGTTTGCTTAGAAAACAAAGATCTTCATTGCCGAACACTGTACTTTGTGAAATAAGCTAGTTCTGTTCTGGGAATGAGGTGCTCTCCCATCAGGACAGTTGAGTGCAGCAAGTTGATACTTTCCTGGTTTGTGTAATCTAACAAGATGTACAACTTAGTATGTTCACTTCATTTCTAATGTAGTTAACATAGAAAACGAAGATCTTCATTGCCGAACATTGTACAGTGTGAAATAAGCTAGTTCTGTTCGTAGAATTAGTTGCTTTCATACGAAGACTGCTGAGTGCAGCAAGATCAAACTTTCCTGGTTTGTGTAATCTAACAAGAGGTACAAGTTAATAGTTCGTTCTATTTCTAAAGTAGTTTGCTTAGAAAGAAAAGATCTTCATGGCCGAACATTGTACAGTGTGAACTGAGCTAGTTCTGTTCTCCGAATAAGTTGCTTTCCCACGAAGATGGTTGAGTGCAGGAAGTTGATACTTTCCTGGATTGTGTAATATAAAGAGATGTACAGCTTGGTAGATTCATTTCATTTCTAAAGTAGTTTGCTTAGAAAACAAAGATCTTCATTGACGAACACTGGACTTTGTGAAATAAGCTAGTTCTGTTCTCGGAATGAGTTGCTTTCCCATGAAGACAGTTGAATGCAGCAAGTTGATACTTTCCTGGTTTGTTTAATCTAGGAAGATGTGCAACTTAGTAGATTCTTTTCATTTCTAAAGTAGTTTCCTTACAAAAGAAAGGTCTTCATTGCCGAACACTGTACCATGTGAAATAAGCTAGTTCGGTTCTGGGAATGAGTTGCTTTTCCATGAAGACCGTTGAATGCAGCAAGTTGAAACTTTCCTGGTTTGTGTAATCTAACAAGATGTACAACTTATCAGATTCGTTTCATTTCTAATGTAGTTTGCTTAGAATACAAAGGTCTTCATTTCCGAACACTGTACTGTGTGATATAAGCTAGTGCTGTTCTCGGAATGAGTTGCTTTACCACTAAGAATGTTGAGGGCAGGAAGTTGATACATTCCTGGTTTGTGTAATCTAACAAGATGTACAACTTATGAGATTCTTTTCATTTCTAAAGGGGTGTGCTTAGAAAAGAAAGATCTTCATTGCCGAACAGTGTACCGTGTGAAATATGCTAGTTCTGTTCTGGGAATGAGTTGCTTTCCTACGAAGACGGTTGAGTGCAGCAAGTTGATACTTTCCTGGTTGGTGTAATCTAACAAGATATACAACTTAGTAGATATGTTTCAATTCTAAAGTTGGTTGCTTACAAAACAAAAATCTTCATTGCCGAGCACTGTATTGTGTGAAATAGGCTAGTTCTGTTCTTGGAATGAGTTGCTTTACTACGAAGATGGTTCAGTGCAGCCACTTGATACTTTCCTGGATTGTGTAATCTCACAAGATATATAACTTAATAGATTCGTTTAATTTCCAAAGTAGTTTGCTTAAAAAGAAAGGTCTTCATTGCCGAACACAGTACTTTGTGAAATAAGCTAGTTCTGTTCTCGGAATGAGTTGCTTTCCCACGAAGACTGTTGAGTGCAGCAAGTTCATACTTTCCTGGTTTGTGTAATCTATCAAGATGTACAACTTAGTATATTCCTTTCATTTCTTCAGTAGTTTGCTTACAAAACAAAGATCTTAATTGCCGAACAATGTACTATGTGAAATAATCTAGTCCTATTTGCGGAATGAGATGCTTTCCTATGAAGACGGTTGAGTGCAGAAAGATCATCTTTCTTGGTATGTGTAATCTAACAAATGTACAACTTAGTAGATTCCTTTCATATCTAAAGCAGTTTGCTTAGAACACAAAGATCTTCATTGCTGAATATTGTACTATGTGAAAAAGCTAGTTCTGCTCTTGGAATGAGTTGCTTTCCCCCAAAGAAGGTTGAGTGCAGGAAGTTGATACTTTCATGGATTGTGTAATCTAACAAGATGTACAACTTAATAGATTAGTTTCATTTCTACAGTAGTTTGCTTATAAAACAAAGATCTTCATTGCCGAAAACTGTACTGTGTGAAATAAGCTAGTTCTGTTCTCAGAATGAGTTGCTTTCCTATGAAGATGGTGGAGTGAAACAAGCTGATACTTTCCTGGTTTGTGTAATCTAACAAGATGTACAACTTAGTAGTTTCGTTTCATTTCTAAAGTCGTTTGCTTAGAAAACAAATATGTTCATTGCCGAACACTTAGAGTGTGAAATAAGCTAGTTCTGTTCTTGGAATCAGATGCCATCCTCCGATGATTGTTGAGTGCAGCAAGATCAACGTTCCTTGTTTGTGTAATCTAACAAGATGTACAACTTAGTAGCTTCGTTTCATTTCCAAAGGAGTTTCCTTAGAAAAGAAAGGTCTTCATTGCCGAACACTGTACTGTGTGAAATAAGGTAGTTCTGTTCTCAGAATGAGTTGCTTTTCCACAAAGGTTGTTGAGTGCAGGAAGTTGATACTTTCCTGGTTTGTGTAATATTACAAGATGTACAACTTAGTAGATTTGTTTCATTTCTAAAGTAGTTTTCTTAGAAAACAAACATCTTCATTGCCGAACACTGTACTTTGTGAAATAAGGTAGTTCTGTTCTCCGAATGAGTTGCTTTCCCATTGAGGCGGTTGAGTGCAGCAAGTTGATACTTTACTGGATTGTGTAATCTAACAAGATGTACAAATTAGTAGATTCGTTTCAGTTCTAAAGTAGTTTCCTTTGAACACAAACATCTTCATTGCCGAAAACTGTCCTGTGTGAAATAAGCTAGTTCTGTTCTCGGAATGAGTTGCTTTACTACAAAGACGGTTGAGTGCAGCAAGCTGATACTTTCCTGGTTTGTGTAATCTAAGAAGACGTACAACTTAGGACATTTGTTTCATTGCTAAAGTAGTTTGCTTAGAAAACAAAGATCTTCATTGCCGAATACTGTACTTTGTGAAATAAGCTAGTTCTGTTCTCTGAATGAGTTGCTTTCATACGAAGTCGGTTGGGTAGAGCAAGTTGATACACTCCTGGTTTGTGTAATCTAACAAGATGGACAACTTAGTACCTTCGTTTAACTCCTAAATTAGTTTGCTTAGAAAAGAAAGATCGTAATTACCGAACACTGTACAGTGTGAAATAAGCTAGTTTTGATCTTGGAATGAGATGCTTTCCTACAAAGACGGCTGAGTGCACCAAGATCAAACGTTCATGGTTTGTGTAATCTAAGAAGATGTACAACTTAGTAGATTCCTTTCATTTCTAAAGTAGTTTGCTTAGAAAAGAAAGATCTTCATTGCCCAAAACTATACTGTGTGAAATAAGCTAGTTCTGTTCTTGGAATGAGTTGCTTTACTACGAAGATGGTTGAGTGCAGCAAGTTGATACTTTACTGGTTTGTGTAATCTATCAATATGTACATCTTAGTAGATTCGTTTCATTTCTAAAGTAGTTTGCTGAGAAAACAAAGGTCTTCATTGATGAACACTGTACGGTGTGAAATAAGCTAGTTCTGTTTTCGGACTGATTTGCTTTCCCATCAAGATGATTGAGTGTGGGAAGTTGATACTTTCCTGGTTTGTGCAATGTAACAAGATGTACATCTTAGTATATTCGTTTCATTTCTAAGTAGTTTGCTTAGAAAACAAAGGTCTTCATTGCCAAACACTGTACTGTGTGAAATAAGCTAGTTCTGTTCTAGGAATGAGTTGCTTTCCTACGAAGACTTTTGAGTGCAGCAAGATCAAAGTGTCCTGGATTGTGTAATCTAACAAGATGTACAACTTAGTCGATTCGTTTCATTTCTAAAGTAGTTTGCTTAAAAAACAAAGATCTTCAGTGCCGAAAACTGTACTCTCTGAAATAAGTTAGTTCTGTTCTCAGAATGAGTTGCTTTACTACGAAGACGGTTTAGTGCCGCAAGTTGCTTCTTTCCTGGTTTGTTTAATCTAAGAAGATGTACAACTTAGCAGATTCATTTCATTTCTAAAGTTGTTTGCTTAGAAAACAAAGGTCTTCATTGCCGAACACTGTATTGTGTAAAATAAGCTAATTCTGTTTTTGGAAATAGTTGCTTTCCCACGAAGAATGTTGAGTGTAGGAAGTTGATACTTTCCTAGATGGTGTAATATAACAATGTGTACAACTTAGTAGATTCGTTTCATTTCTTTTTTTTCAAAAGGATATTTATTGTTCCTATATTTCTTGAGCATTCAGTAGGTTGATTCTGGCACTCAGGAGTATGTTTCCTATTGTCCAAGTTAAAGGATTTTTTTGTGCATTTTTTAAAATTTATATTATCCTGATTTTACATTCATAGTATTGGTTCCATTGTCCTCCTCCCTGTCCTCCCACTTTCAAAGAGACCCTCATCAATTGAGAATGTGGGCCGTGCATTGGGAGGTTAGTCAAGAGTTCTGGGGTGTAGGCCACAGTCTCTGTGCATAATGCCCCAACTCATGACTCCAACAATCTTTCCGCCCTCTCTTCCGTGAGTTTCCCTGAGCCACTTTGGGGTCATTTTAGTTCTGTTTCAGTGATGAAACACTGGAGCCTCTGTGTCTCTGGATATCTGGCTTAGCTGGAGTTGGATGTTCTCTGTGTTTATCTCCTTCAGCCTTTTTCTGGTGTCGTGATCGCCATGAATGCTGAACTCTTGCCCTTCCCCTGCATTGTTTTTTGGTTTCAGCTGGGGCACTGGTGAGGTGTGGTTAGCTGATCGTCCCTTCAGGTTCGTTGTCCACCTGAAAAAAGATAAGCAAATTCTCCAACGGAGAGAAAAGTTAGTACTAGGTAGAAGGGATGACCATCTATGTTTTGGAGGAAATTTTGTGTGCATTGGCTCTCTTCTAGCCAACATTTGGTGATATCTTCCTCTTGGAGACTGAGCTTATTTTTGTACCTGGTGTTGACATGTTTCCCAGTTCCAGCAATGAGTTGCATTCCACTGAGTGGATCTGTTAGCCAAATCAAGAGCAGTTGGTTACCCACCATGGCTGTTTGCCACTACTGCACTTGTATGAGCATTACATCAAGTTGTTTCCTGCTGGGTATCTTAGACCGCAAGTTGTTTGGACCAATGTTGGACATTTTCCCCCAGTTGCTCGTTAGCACCCTCTGGAACTAGACTAGCTAACTGTCTGGGGACTGACCTTCTTCCAGGTTCTGGCCAGGTCTCTCTGTGTTTGATCTCACACACGTATGGTATCTTCGACAGGAGGGTCTTACCATTATCCTTTGGTGGGTCATCAAGAACTCTGACAGAAGTCTGTCTTTTTTTTGGGGGGGTAACCTTGTAGGTGTCTCTGATCAAGTGCTCATTGTGGTGTTTAACCCCGTGCTGGCACTGGGAGTTTCAAGTCTGCACCTAGTAAGGTGAGGGAAGAAAAAGAGATAATATTACAGAGGAAGTGGGTATAGAGAGGAGAGTTAGGAAGAGAGAGTGAGAGGGAGAGAGAGAGAGAGAAGCAGGACAAGATTAGAGTTAGTCTTTATGATGCTCTCTCCAGATTCCTGTGATTTGGGTGTTCCCTCTGAGGGCCTGCTGAAGGATCAATGTTTTAGCCTGTTGTTCAGAGTAAAGGTTTTTATAGCATCTTTTCCTTTTGGGTCCCAATTGTATCCCCGCCCCTTGTCCTTTCCCCCACCTTCTCGTTCCCTCCCACCCTTACCTTCCCCCCATCCCACCCTCCCCCTTGTCTGGTCCTCAGAGTGTTTGTTAGGTTTGCCTGCATGTCACGTAGATTCAGGTTAGGAGTGACAGATAAATGAGACCATGCGACGATTATCTTTTTGTTCTTGGGTGAGCTTACTGAGGATGATCTGTTCCATGTTTGACCATTTTTTTTCAAATTTCCTTATTTCATCTATCCTTACTGCTACATAGAATTCCATAGTGTAGATATACCACATCTTTGTTATCCATTCATTTAGTGATGGACACCTGGGTTGATTCTAGCTTTGTGCTATTATGAATTGAGCAGCTATAAACATGGTTGAGCAAATGTCTCTTGTCTGAGGTTTGGAGCCTTTAGGGTAAATGCCCAACAAGGGAATAACTGGATCCATTGGTAGGTCTATGGTCATCCTTTTCAGGAGTCTCCATATAGCTGTCCATAATGGTTGAACCATTTTACATTCCCACCAGCAGTGAAAACTTGTTCCTATTTCTCCACAACCTCGCCAGCATTTGTTTTCATTGTTTTTTTTTTAATGTTAGCCATCCTTACTGTGGTAAGGTGGAATCTCATTTTTGTGTTAATTTGCATTTTCCTGATGATTAGAGATGTTGAACATTTTCTTAAATGTGCATTTGCTATTTGTATTTCTTCCTCTGAGAACTGCCTGTGCAGTTCTCTGCCCCACTTTGTGAGTGGGTTGTTTGGCGGTTTATTGTTTAGGTTTTGGAGTTCTTTCTGGATTATAGAAATCAGGCCTCTGTCAGATTTATAGCTGGTGAAAATATTCTCCCATTCTGTGGGTAATCTGCTGGCTTTGGTTATAGTATATTTGTCAGTGAAGAAGCTGTTCAGCTTCATGAGATCCCAATGGTTGAGTGATTGTTTAATTTCCTGAGCTGCTGTGGTTTTGTTCAGGAAATCTTTTCCCACTCTTATGTCATGGAAATTTCCTCCTATTTTTTTTCCAGTAGATGCAGTGTTTCTGGTTTTATGTTAAGGTCTTTGATCCATTTGGACTTAATTTTTGTGCATGGAGAGATGTGCAGGTCGAGTTTCATTTTCCTACATATGGTTGTCCAGTTTGTAAAGCACCATTTGTTGAAGATGCTGTCTTTTCTCCATTCTGCATTGGAAGGGCCTTTGTCAAATATCAAGTAGCTTTAGTTATTTGACCCAAAATCTGGGTCTTCAATTCTGTTCCATTGGTTTACTCTGAACATATTCCTGTTTTTTATGCCAGTACCATGTTGTTTTTATTACAATGGATTTGTAGTATAGCTTTAGATCAGGTATGGTGGTGCCTCCAGAGGTATTTCTTTAGCTGAGGATGAACTTGGATATCTGAGGCCTTCTGCCTTTCCATATAAATTTTGACATAGTTTTTTCTATCTCATTGAAGAAGGAAGTGGGGAATTTATCGACATTGCATTGAATCTATAGAGTGGTTTTGGTAAGATTGCCATTTTCACAATGTTAATTCTACCAATTCTACCAATGGGAGGTCTTTCCATTTTTGTAGGACCTCCTCAATTTCTTTTTTGAGAGGTTTTATGTTTTCATTGTATAGATCTTTCACTTCCTTAGTCAGTGTTATTCCAAGGTATTTTATTTTCTTTGTTGCAGTTGAAAATGGAACGATGTTAGTTAGTTCTTTTTCTGTCTCTTTGTCCTTTGCATACAGAAAGGATATTGATTTCTGTGCATTGATTTTATATCCTGCTACTTTGCTAAAGGCGCTAATCACCTTTAAGAGTTTTGAGATGGAAGTTCTCTGGTCACTTATGTATAGAATCATGTCATCTGCAAATAGGGCTAACTTAACTTCTTCCTTTCCAATTTGTATCCCTTTGATTTCTTTCTCATGTCTTATTGCTTGAGCTAATACTTCTAGCACTATGTTGAAGAGCAGAGGAGAGAGTGGACACCACTGTCTTGTTCCTGACCTCAATGAGAATTCCTTCAATCTCTCCTCATTAAGAATTACTTGGGCTTTAGGTGCTTTATATATAGCCTTTATTATGTTGAGATATGGGCTGTCTATGCCTATTCTCTCCAGTGTTTTGATCATGAAGTGATGTTGTATTTTGTCAAAGGCCTTTTCTGCATCTATCAAAATGATCATGTGGTTTTTGTGTTTCAGCTTGTTTATGTGGTGTATTACATTGATAGATTTCCATATGTTGAACCATCCCTGCGTTCCAGGGATGAAGCCTACTTGATCAAGGTGGATAATGCTTTTGATGTACTGTTGAATTTGGTTTGCAAGAATTTTGATCAGGAATTTGCGTCTGTGTTCATTAGAGAAATGGGCCCATAATTATCCTTTCTTGTGGCATCTCTGCCTGGTTTTGGAATTATGGTGATACTAGCTTCATAAAAGGAGTTGGGGATCTCTACCTGTTCTCCAATTGTGTGGCACAGTTTGAGAAGAATTGGTTTCAGTTCTTCCATGAAGGTTTGGTAGAATTCAGCTGAGAAACCATCTGGTCCTGGACTCTTCTTTTTGGGGAGGTGTTTTATTACCTCTTCAATCTCAAAGGGTATGATGGGTCTGTTTAGGAAATTAATCTGCTCTGGGCTCAGGTTTGGTAGGTGATATGTGTCTAGGAATTCATCCATTTCTTCCATATTCTCCTTTTTTATGGAGTAGAGGTTTTTGAAGTAAGTCCTAATGACTCTTCCTATTTCACTCATGTCTGTTGTGATCTCTCCTTTTTCATTTCTAATTTTGTTGACTTGAAGTGTTTCTTTTTTCCGCTTGATCAAATTGGCCAGGGGTGTATCAATCTTGTTAATTTTTTCAAAAAACCAGCTTTGTTTCATCAATTTTCTTAATTGTCCTCTTAGTTTCCAATTCATTAATTTCTGCTCTGATTTTAATTATTTCTTTCCATCTGGAGCTTTTTGGGTTGGCTTCTTCTAGCTTTTCCAATGCCTTTAGATGGATGGTTAGGTTATTGATTTGGGATCTCTCTGTTTTTGTTATGAAGGCATTTAGTGCTATGATTTTTCCCCTAAGGACTGCCTTCATTGTGTCCCATAAGTTTTGGTATGATGTGTTCTCTTTGTCATTGAATTCTAGAAATTTTGCAATTTAATTCTTTATTTCATCCACAACCCATTTATTGTTTAAAAGTGTGTTGTTCAATTTCCAGGAGGAAGAAGAATTCCTGGTGTACTTTTTGTTGTTGATATCTAGCATTACCGCATTGTGGTCTGATATCAAACAGGAAATTACATCAATTTTCTTGAAAATATGGAGGCAGGCTTTATGGCCCAGTACACAATCTATTTTAGAGAAGGTTCCATGGGCTGTTGAGAAGAATGTGTAGTCTGTAGATTTTGGGTGGAATGTTCTGTATATGTCTGTTAGGTCTAGTTGTTCTATGGTGTTATTGAGCTCTCTTACTTCCCTATTAATTTTCTGTTTTGATGATCTATCCATTACTGATAATGGAGTATTAAAGTCCCTGACTATGATGGTATTTTTGTTTATTTCTGTTTTGTTGCCAAGTAGATTTTGCTTTATGAATTGTGGTGCACCTGTGTTTGGTGCATAAATATTGATGACTGTGATATCCTCTTGTTGGATTGTTCCCTTGATTAGTGAGAAGTGGCCTTCTTTGTCTTTTTTAGTTACCTTTGGTTTGAAGTCTATTTTATCAGATATACGTATAGCTACACCTGCTTTTTTCTTATTTGTGTTTGCTTGGAAAATCATTTTCCACCCTTTCACCCTGAGGAGGTGTCTGTCTTTAGTGGTGAGGTGAGTTTCTTGAAGACAGCAGATTGAGGGGTCCATTTTTCTGATCCACCCTGTTAGCTTATCTCTTTTGATGGGTGAATTAAGGCCATTAATATTCAGAGATAAAATTTTGAGGTTTGATTTAATACCTGCCATATTGTGGTGGGTTGTGGTCTTTGTGGGGTTTTTTGTTGTTTGTTTGGTTAATGTGGACTATTTCTTGAGGGCCCTTAAGTTTGTTATTTGTTTCTTCTGTGTGGAAAATTCCCTGAAGTACTTTCTGTAGGTTTGGCTTTGTGTTCATATACTTGTAAAGATGAGTTTTATCATGGAAGGTTTTTCTTTCACCATCTATTATGAGAGATACTTTTGCTGGGTAGAGTAGTTGGGGCTGGAAACCATGGGTTCTCAGAGTTTGCAGTGTTGAAGTCCAGGCCCTTCTGGCTTTTAGGATTTCCATTGAGAAGTCTGGGGTAATTGTGATGGGGTTCCCTTTATATGTAATGTGTTGCTTTTCCCTGGCTGCTTTTAGTCTTTTCTCTTTGTGTTTAATATTTAGAGTCTTAAAGATAATGTGTCTTGGAGAATTTCATCTTTGGTCCAGTCTGTTTTGAGTTCTACTAGCTTCTTGTAATTGGATGGAGTTTTCTTTTGAGAGAGCAGGAAAGTTTTCTTCAATTATTTTGTTGAATAGGCTTTCCATTCCTTTAGTCTGTGTTTCTTCCCCCTCTGGTATACCCATGATCCTTGGGGGCTTAAGGGTGTCCCACATTTCCCTCATGTTCTGTTCACAGACGTTTTTGAACTTGTTGAAATTTTTGGACTCACGGACTGTTTCTTCTGTTCTGTCTTCCAGTTCTGAGTTTCTATTTTCCACCTGAGTTACTCTGTTCTTAAGGGCTTCTATAGAGTTTTGGGCCTGTTCAATTTGGTTCATATTTTTATGGTTTTTTTTTATGTATAGTTTCCATCCCTCTGTCTAGTTCCCTTTTTGTGTCATTTTCTGATTTTCTTAATGCTTCTTGGAGTTCATCCCTGCATTTATTTATGTCTTCATTGAACTTAGCCAGCTGGTAATTAAGGACTTCTCTTTTTATTCTCCTTCAGTTCATTTAACTGTCTATGGAGCCCTTCCTGGTTCTTTTCTACTAGGTCCAATCTAGCAAGGATAACATTCATACAATTGTTGGCTCTTTGTTCAGTTTCTGTGAGTTGTGCTATTTGCTTGCCCAGGGTTTCATAGCTTGTCACTTCATTTTGGGGTTCTGAATCTATTGTCTCTTCTATGCTTTGATTTGAAACATCCATTATAGGACTGCATAGTCTAGGTGGATTTACTTGTGTCTGGTTTTTCATGCTATTCCTTTTTTGCTGTAGTTTGCCCATAGCAATGATTCAGGTACCTTGTGTATGGAATGTTAGCCTGCTGTCCTGGGGTGGGGTGGGTTGCAGTGGTAATTGTCAGGGCAGTGGTCCCTGGAGTTCTGGTAGGCTGGGGTGGGGGATACTGGCCTGCTGGCCTGTGTTTTTTATGTAGGTGGGAGGGATGGGGGACCACAATCACCCTAGTTTGGCTGAGGCAGTGTAGGGGGGGAGCCCTGGCCTACCTCCCTTGGTCCCTGCTCTGCCCTGGGAGATGGGAGTGATGGTATGTGATTGCTCATAGGGCTCAGGAAGGCTAGGTGGACACCTGGCCAGTGATGGGGATGTGGCCAGTGAGGGAGGGGTCTGAGCTGCTAATGGCAGCTTCCGCTGGTCAATGGGAATGGCAGGGTACCCCAAAGTCCCAAATCAGGCCGTGCCAGGCGCTAGCAGTTAATGGTGGACTTCCACTGGTCACTTTGAGCAGCAGTGTCTGTGGCGGTCCTGGGTCAGGTGGTGCCTGGTGCTAGCACCTAATGCGGACTTCTGCCAGTCACTCAGACCAGCAGCAGGGCCCACAGTGGTCCCAGGTCAGGTCGCACTGGGCACTATCAGCTAATGGCCACAGATCAGGCTGCACCAGGCACTAGCAGCTAATGCGGACTTCCGCCGGTCACTTGGACAAGCAGGAGGGTCCGCAGCAGTCCTGGGTCAGGTCGTGCCGGGCACTATCAACTAATGGCCCCAGATCGGGCTGCACCAGGAACTAGCAGCTAATGCGGACTTCTGCCTAATGGCAGGAGGGTGTCCCGGTCACGCGGGGTGGTCAGAGTACCAGTGATCACTCGGACCAGCAGAATATGCAGTGTAAGGTGGTCCCTATCCTAGAGCATGGAAATCAGTGGATTCCTTATTTTTTCATCCACCCCTCCCTCTAGATGGAGGCAGGGGCCAGCAAACCTTTTAAGAAATCTTTCAAAGTTTAAATATCTTGGTTTTACTTCCCTGTAAGGTGAGGCGAGGCGAGGTTAGGCTGACGCCATCTTGACCGGAAGTCCCAATTCATTTCATTTCTAAAGTAGTTTGCTTAGAAAACAAAGATCTTCATTGCCGAAAACTGTACTGTGTGAAATAAGCTAGTTCTGTTCTCGGAATGAGTTTCTATACTACAAACATGGTTGAGTGCAGCAAGATCAAAGTTTCCTGGGTTGTGTAATCTGACAAGATGTACAATTTAGAAGATTAGTTTCATTTCAAAAGTAGATTGCTTAGAAATAAAAGATCTTTATTGCCGAACATTGTACAGTGTGAAATAAGCTAGTTCAGTTCTCGGAATGAGTTGCTTTTCCATGAAGATGGTGGAGTGCAGGAAGTTGATACTTTCCTGTATTGTGTAATCTAACAAGCTCTACAACTTAGTAGAATCCTTTCTTTCTAAAGTAGTTTGCTTAGAAAACAAAGATCTTCATTGCCGTACACTGTACTTTGTGAAATCAACCAGTTCTATTCTCGGAATGAGTTGCTATCCCACGAAGATGGTTGAGTGCACCAAGTTGATACTTTCCTGGTTTCTGTAATCTAACAAGATGTACAACTTAGGAGATTCGTTTCATTTCTAAAGTAGTTTGCTTAGAAAACAAAATCTTCATTGCTGAAAACTGTAGTGTGTGAATTCAGCTACTTCTCTTCTCGGAATGAGTTGCTTTACTACGAAGACGGTTGAGTGCAGCAAGTTGATACTTTCCTGGTTTGTGTAATCTAACAAGATGTACATCTTAGTAGATTTGTTTAATGGCTAAAGTATTTTCTAAGAAAACAAAGGTGTTCATTGCCAAACACTGTACTGTGTGAAATAAGCTAGTTGTGTTCTCGGAATGACTTGCTTTCCCATGAAGATGTTTGTGTAATCTAACAATGTGTACAACTTAGTAGATTCGTTTCATTTCTAAAGTTATTTGATTAGAAAAAAATGATCTTCATTTCCAAACACTGTACAGTGTGAAATTATCTAGTTGTGTTCTCGAAATCAGTTGCTTTCCTATGAAGACAGTGGAGTGCAGCAAAATCAAACTTTCCTGGTTTTTGTAATCTAACAAGATGTGCAACTTAATACATTCATTTTATCTCTAAAGTAGTTTGCTTAAAAAACAAAGATATTCATTGCCTAAAACTGTACAGTGTGAAATAAGCTAGTTCTGTTCTCTGAATGACATGCTTTCCTACGAAGATGGTTGTCTGCAGCAAGATCAAACTTTCCTGGTTTTTGTAATCTAACACGATGTACAACTTAGTAGATTCGTTTCATTTCTAAAGTAGTATGCTTAAAAAACAAAGGTCTTCATTGCTGAACACTGTACCGTGTGAAATAAGCTAGTTCTGTTGTCGGAATGAGTTGCTTTCCCACGAAGACGGTTGAGTGCAGCAAGTTGATTCTTTCCTGGTTTGTGTAATCTAACATGATGTACAACTTAGTAGATTCGTTTTATTTCTACAGTAGTTTGCTTAGAAAAAAAGGTCTTCAATCCTGAACACTGTACTGTGTGAAATAAGCTACTTCTGTGTGCGGAATGAGATGCTTTCCTACGAAGATGGTTGAGTGCAGCAAGATAAAACTTTCCTACTTTGTGTAATGTAACAATACGTACAACTTAGATTCGTTTCATTTCTAAATTTTTTGTTGAGTTGACTTTGTGCTGTTCTTGGAAGATCAAACTGTTTGCAGCAAGTTGATTCTTTCCTGGTTTTTGTGTAATGTAACAATACGTACAACTTAGTAGATTCGTTTCATTTCTAAATTTTTTTTGTTGAGAAAACAAAGATCGTCATTGCCTAATACTGTACTTTGTGAAATAAGCTTCTTCTGTTTTTGGAATGAGTTGCTTTCCCACGAAGACGGTTGAGTGCAGCAAGTTGATTGTTTCCTGGTTTGTGTAATCTAACATGATGTACAACTTAGAAGATTCATTTCATTTCTAAAGTAGTTTGCTTAGAAAACAAAGATCTTCATTGCAGAACACTGTACTGTGTAAATAAGATGGTTCTGTTTGTGGAATGAGATACTTTCCTACAAAGATGGTTGAGTGCAGCAAGATCAAATGTTCATACATTGTGCATTCTAACAAGATGTACAACTTAGTAGATTCGTTTCATTTCTAAATGAGTTTGTTTAGAAAACAAAGATCTTAATTTCCAAAAACTGTACTGTGTGAAATAAGCTAGTTCTGTTCTCAGAATCAGTTGCTTGCACGAAGACGTTTGAGTGCAGCAAGTTGATACTTTCCTGGTTTGTGTAATCTAACAAGATGTACAACTTAGTAGATTCGCTTCATTTCTAAAGCAGTTTGATTAGAAAACAAAATCTTCATTCCTGAAAACTGTACTGTGTGAATTAAGCTAGTTCTCTTCTCGGGATGAGTTGTTTACCACGAAGACGGTTGGTTGCAGCACGTTGATACTTTCCTGGTTTGTGTAATCTCACAAGATGTACATCTTAGTAGATTCCTGTAATTTCTAAAGTAGTTTGCTTAGAAAATAAAGGTCTTCATTACCAAACACTGTACTGTGTGAAATAAGCTAGTTCTGTTCTCAGATTGACTTGCTTTCCCATGAAGATGGTTGAGTGCAGCAAAATCAAACTTTCCTGGTTTTTGTAATCTAAAACGATGTGCAACTTAGTAGATTCGTTTCATCTCTAAAGTAGTTTGCTTAAAAAACAAAGATATTCATTCCCTAAAACTGTACAGTGTGAAATAAGCTAGTTCTGTTCTCCAAATGACATGCTTTCCTATGAAGATGGTTGAGTGCAGCAAGATCAAACTTTCCTGGTTTATGTAATCTAACAAAATGTACAACTTAGAAGATTCGTTTCATTTCTAAAGTAGTTTTCTTAGAAAACAAATGTCTTCATTACCGAACACTGTACCCTGTGAAATAAGCTAGTTCTGTTCTCGGAATGAGTTGCTTTCCCACGAAGATGGTTGAGTGCAGCAAGTTGATTCTTCCCTGGTTTGTGTAATCTAACATGTTATACAACTTAGTAGATTTGCTTAATTTCTAAAGTAGTTGGCTTAGAAAACACAGGTCTTCATTGCCAAACACTGTACAGTTGAAATAAGCTAGCTCTGTTCTTGGAATGACATGCTTTCCCACGAAGATGGTTGAGTGCAGCAAGATCAAACTTTCCTGGTTTGTGTAATCTAACAAGATGTACAACTTAGGAGGTTCGTTTCATTTCTAAAGTAGTTTGCTTAGAAAACAAAATCTTCATTGCTGAAAACTGTACTGTGTGAATTAAGCTACTTCTCTTCTCGGAATGAGTTGCTTTACTACGAAGACGGTTGAGTGTAGCAAGTTGATACTTTCCTGGTTTGTGTAATCTAACAAGATGTACATCTTAGTAGATTCGTTTAATTTCTAAAATAGTTTACTTAGAAAACAGGTATCTTCATTGCCGAAAAGTGTATTGCGTGAAATAAGCTAGTTCTGTTCTCAGAATGAGTTTTTATTCTACGAAGACGGTTAAGTGCAACAAGGTCAAACTTTCCTGGTTTGTGTAATCTGACAAGGTGTACAACTTAGTAGATTCGTTTCATTTATAAAGTAGTTTGCTTAGAAAGAAAAGATCTTCATTGCCGAACATTGTACAGTGTGAAATAACCTAGTTCTGTTCTCAGAATGAGTTGGTTTCCCACAAAGATGGTTGAGTGCAGGAATTTGATACTTTCCTGGATTGTGTAATCTCACAAGATGTACAGCTTAGTAGATTCGTTTCATTTCTAAAGTAGTTTGCTTAGAAAACAAGGATCTTCATTGCCTAACACTGTACAGTGTGAAATAAGCTAGTTCTGTTCTGGGAATCAGATGCTTTCCTACGAAGACGGTTAATTGCAGCAAGATCAAAATTTCCTGATTTGTGTTATCTGTCAAGATGTACAACGTCCTAGATTCATTTAATTTCTAAAGTAGTTTGCTTAGAAAACAAAGATCTTCATTGCCGAAAACTATACTGTGTGAAATAAGCTAGCTCTCTTCTCGAAATGAGTTGCTTTACTATGAAGACGGTTGAGTGCAGCAAGTTGATACTTTTCTGGTGTGTGTAATCTAACAAGATGTACATAATAGTAGATTCATTTCATTTCTAAAGGGGTTTGCTTAGAAAACAAAGATCTTCATTTCCAAACACTGTACCGTCTGAAATAAGCTAGTTCGGTTCTCGGAATGAGGTGGTTTCCTAAGAAGACTATTGAGTGCAGCAAGTTGAAACTTTCCTGGATTGGGTAATCTATCAAGATGTACAACTTAGTATATTCGTTTCATTTCTGAAGTATTTTGCTTAGAAAACAAAGGTCTTTATTCCCGAACACTGTACTGTGTGAAATAAGGTCAGTAATCTATCAAGATGTACATAATAGTAGATTCGTTTCATTTCAAAGGTAATTTGCTTAGAAACAAAAGATCTTCATTTCCGAACATTGTACGGTGCTAAATATGCTAGTTCTGTTCTCGGAATGAGTTGCTTTCCTATGAAGACGGTTGAGTGCAGGAAGTTGATACTTTCCTGGATTGTGTAATCTAACAAGATGTACAATTTAGTAGATTAGTTTCATTTCTAAATTACTTTGCTTAGAAAACAAAGATCTTCAATGCCAAACACTATACTTTGTGTAATAAGCTACTTCTGGTCTTGGAATGAGTTTATTTGCCACGAAGATGTTTGAGTGCAGCAAGTTGATACTTTCCTTGTTTGTGTAATCTAACAAGATGTACAACTTATTAGATTCATTTCATTTCTAAAGTAGTTTACTTAGAAAACAAAGATCTTCATTGCCAAACACTGTACAGTGTGAAATAAGCTAGTTCTGTTCTCGGAATGAGATGTTTTCCTACGAAGACAGTTGAGTGCAGCAAGATCAAACTTTCCTGGATTGTGTAATCGACAGGATGTACAACTTAGTAGACTCCTTTCATTTCTAAAGTAGTTTGCTTAGAAAAGAAAGATCTTCATTGCCAAACACTGTACTGTGTGAAATAAGCTAGTTCTGTTCTCGGAATGAATTGCTTTCCTATGAAGATGGTTGAGTGCGGGAAGTTGATACATTCCTAGTGTGTGCAATCTAACAAGATGAACAACTTAGTAGATTCTTTTCATTTCCAAAGCAGTTTGCTTAAAAAAAGAAAGATCTTCATTGCCGAAAACTGTACTGTGTGTAATAAGCTAGTTCTGTTTTCGGAATGATTTGCTTTACAATGAAGACAGTTGTGTATAGCAAGTTGGTACTTTCCTGGTTAGTGTAATATAACAAGATGTACAACTTAGTCAATTCATTTCATTACTAATGCAGGTTGCTTAGGAAACAAAGATCTTCATTTCTGAACACTGTACAGTGTGAAGTAAGCTAGTTCTGTTCTCGAAATGAGATGCTTTCCTACGAAGATGGTTGAGTGCAGCAAGATCAAACTTTCCTGGTTTGTGTAATCTCAGAAGATGTACAAATTAGTAGATTCGTTTCATTTTCAAAGTAGTTTGCTCAGAAAACAAAGATCTTCATTGCCGAAAACTACACTGTGTGAAAGAAGCTAGTTCTGTTCTCAAAATGAGTTGCTTTGCCACGAAGACGGTTGAATGCAGCAAGGTGAAACTTTCCTGGTTTGTGTAATCTAACAAGATGTACCACTTAGTAGATTCGTTTCATTTCTAAAGCAGTTTGCTTAGAAAACAAAGGTCTTCATGGCCGAACACTGTAGTGTGTGAAATAAGCTAGTTCTGTTCTCGGAGTGAGTTGCTTTCCCACGAAGACGGTTCAGTGCAGCAAGTTGATACTTTTCTGGTTTGTGTAATCTAAAAAGTTGTACAACTTAGTAGATTCGTTTCATTTCTAAAACAGTTTGCTTAGAAAACAAAGGTCTTCATTGCCAAAGACTGGACAGTGTGAAATAAGCTCATTCTGTTCTCGGATTGAGTTGCTTTCCCACGAAGACGGTTCAGTGTAGTAAGTTGGTACTTTCCATGTATGTGTAATCTAACAAGATGTACAATTTAGTAGATTCGTTTCATTTCTAAATTAGTTTGTTTAGAAAACAAAGATCTTCATTTTAGAACACTGTACTTTGTGTACTAACGTAGTTCTTTTTTTCGAATGGGTTGCTTTGCCACAAAGACGGTTGAGTGCAGCAAGTTGATACTTTCCTGGTTTGTGTAATCTAATAAGATGTACAACTTAGTTGATACGTTTCATTACTAACGTAGGTTGCTTAGGAAACAAAGATCTTCAT
This sequence comes from Orientallactaga sibirica, assembly GCA_036365145.1. Taxonomy (NCBI): domain Eukaryota; kingdom Metazoa; phylum Chordata; class Mammalia; order Rodentia; family Dipodidae; genus Orientallactaga; species Orientallactaga sibirica. The sequence continues at coordinate 158,769 of JAEOAD010002857.1, forward strand.
TGCTGAACACTGTACAGTGTGAAATAAGCTAGTACTGTCTCGGAATGAGATGCTTTGCTACAAAGACGGTTGAGTGCAGCAAGATCAAACTTTCCTGGTTTTGTAATCTGACAAGACGTACAATTTAGTAGATTCATTTCATTTCTAAAGTAGTTTGCTTAGAAAACAAAGATCTTCATTGCCAAACAGTGTAGTGTGCGAAATAAGCTAGTTCTGTTCTCGGAGTGAGTTGCTTTCCCACAAAGATGGTTCAGTGCAGCAAGTTGATACTTTTCTGGTTTGTGTAATCTAAAAAGATGTACAACTTAGTAGATGCGTTTCATTTCTAAAATAGTTTGCTTAGAAAATAAAGATCTTCATTGTTGAACATTCTACTGTGTGAAATAAGCTAGTTCTGTTCTCTGAATGAGATGCTTTCCTACAAAGATGGTTTAGAGCAGCAAGACCAAACTTTCCTGGTTTGTGTAAGCTAACAAGATGTACAACTTAGTAGATTCATTTCATTTCTAAAGTAGTTTGATTAGAAAACAAAGATCTTCATTGCCAAACACTGTACTTTGTGTAATAAGGTACTTCTGTTCTTGGAATGAGTTGTTTTGCCACGAAGACGGTTGAGTGTAGCAAGTTGATACTTTCCTGATTTGTGTAATATAACAAGATGTACAACTTACTAGATTCGTTTCATTTCTAAAGTAGTTTGCTTAGAAAACAAAGTTCTTCATTGCCAAACACTGAATTGTGTGAAATAAGCTAGTTCTGTTCTCGTAATGAGTTGCTTTCCCACGAAGATGGTTGAGTGCAGAAGTTGATACTTTCCAGGATTGTGGAATCTAACAAGATGTACAACTTAGTAGATTCGTTTCATTACTAAAGTAGTTTGCTTAGAAAAGAAAGATCTTCATTGCCAAACACTGTACTATGTGTTATAATGTAGTTCTGCTGTTGGAATGAGTTCCTTTGCTACGAAGATGGTTGAGTGCAGCAAGTTGGTACTTTCTGATTTGTGTAATCTCACAGGATGTACAACTTAGTAGATTCATTTCTAAAGTAGTTTGCTTAGAAAACAAAGGTCTTCATTGCCGAAAAGTATACTGTGTGAAATAAGCTAGTTCTGTTCTCGGAATGAGTTGCTTTACTACGAAGACAGTTGAGTGCAGCAAGTTGATACCTTACTGGTTTGTGTAATCTATCAAGATGTACATCTTAGTAGATTCGTTTCATTTCTAAAGTGGTTTGCTTAGAAAACAAAGGTCTTCATTGCCGAACACTGTACTGTGTGAAATAAGCTAGTTCTGTTTTCGGAATGAGTTGCTTTACAATGAAGATGGTTGAGTGCGGGAAGTTGATTCTTTACTGGTTTGTGTAATCCATCAAGATGTACATCTTAGTAGATTCGTTTCATTTCTAAAGTAGTTTGCTTGGAAAATAAAGGACTTCATTCCTGAGCACTGTACTGTGTGAAATAAGGTCATTCTGTTCTCGGAATGAGTTACTTTCTGACGAAGATGGTTGAGTGCAGGTAGTTGATACTTTCCTGGATTGTGTCATGTAAAAATATGTACAACTTAGTAGATTCGTTTCGTTTCTAAAGTGGTTTGCTGAGAAAACAAAGATCTTCATTGCCAAACACTGTACTTTGTGAAATAAGCTAGTTCTGCTCTCGGAGTGAGTTGCTTTCCCACAAAGACGGTTCAGTGCAGCAAGTTAATACTTTTCTGGTTTTGTAATCTAACAAGATGTACAACTTAGTAGATTCATTTCATTTCTAAAGTACTTTGCTTAGAAAACTATGGTGTTCATTGCCGAACACTGTACTGTGTGAAATACGGTCATTCTGTTCTTGGAATGAGTTACTTTCCCACAAAGATGGTTGAGTGCAGGAAGTTGATACATTCCTGGATTGTGTAATCTAACAAGATGTACAGCTTCATGGATTCGTTTCATTTCTAAAGTAGTTTGCTTAGAAAACAAGGTCTTCATTGCCGAATACTGTACTTTGTGAAATATGATACTTCTCTTCTGAGAATGAGTTGCTTTTCCACGAAGACTGTTGAGTGCAGCAAGTTGATACTTTCCTGGTTTGTGTAATCTAATGAGATATACAACTTAGTACATTCATTTCATTTCAAAGTAGTTTTCTTAAAAAGAAAGGTCTGCATTGCTGAAAACTGTCCTCTGTTTAATAAGCTAGTTCTGTTCTCAGAATGAGTTGCTTTCCCACGAAGACGGTTGAGTGCAGCAAGTTGATACTTTAGTGGTTTGTGTAATCTATCAAGATGTACATCTTAGTAGATTAGTTTCATTTCTAAAGTAGTGTCGTTGAAAACAAAGGTCTTCATTGCCAAACACTGTACTGTGTGAAAGAAGCTAGTTCTTTTCTCGGAAAGAGTTGCTTTCCCATGAAGATGGTTGAGTGCAGGAAGTTGATACTTTCCTGGATTGTGTAATCTAACAAGATTTACAGCTTTGTAGATTTTTTTCATTTCTAAAGTAGTTCTGCTTAGAAAACAAAGATATTCTTCCCCAAACACTTTACTTTATGAAATAAGCTAGTTCTATTCCCGGAATGAGTTGGTTTCCAACGAAGACGGTTCAGTGCAGCAAGTTGATCCTTTCCTGGATTGAGTACTCTAACAAGATGTACAATTTAGTATATTGGTTTCATTTCTAAAGTAGTTTGCCTAGAAAGAAAATATCTTCGTTGCTTAACATTGTACCGTGTGAAATAAGCTAGTTCTGTTCTTGGAATGAGTTGCATTCCTATGAAGACCATTGAGTGCAGCAAGTTGAAACGTTCCTGGATTGTGTTATCTAAGAAGATGTCCAACTTAGTAGATTCGTTTCATTTCTAAAGTAGGTTGTTTGGAAAACAAAGATCTTCATTGTCTAACACTGTATAGTGTGGAATAAGCTATTTCTGTTCGTGAAATGAGATGCTTTCCTACGAAGACGGTTGAGTGCAGCAAGATCAAACTTTCCTGGTTTGTGTAAATTAACAAGATATACAACTTAATAGATTGTTTCATTTCTAAAGTACGTTGCTTAGAAAACAAAAATTGCCAAGCACTGTATTGTGTGAAATAACTAGTTCTGTTCTTGGAATAAATTGCTTTACCACGGGGATGGTTGAGTGCAGCAAGTTGAAACTTTCCTGGGTTGTGTAATCTAACAAGATATACAACTTAGTAGATTCATTTCATTTCTGAAGTAGTTTGCTTAGAAAACAAAGGTCTTCATTGCCAAACACTGTACTGCATGAAATATGCTAGTTCTGTTCTCAGAATGATTTGCTTTACCACGAAGAAGGTTGAGTGCACTAAGTTGATACTTTCCTTTTTTTTTTAGTAATCTAACAAGATGTACAACTTAGTAGATTCGTTTCATTTCTAAAGTAGTTTGCTTAGAAAACAGAGATCTTTATTGCCGAACACTGTACTTTGTGAAATAAGCTAGATCTGCTCTCGGAATGAGTTGCTTTCCCACGAAGATGGTTGAGTGCAGCAAGTTGGTATTTTCCTCTTTTGAGTAATCAAACAAGATGTACAATTTAGTAGATTCGTTTCATTTCTAAAGTAGTTTGCTTAGTAATCAAAGATCTTCCTTGCCAAACACTGTACAGTGTGAAATAAGCTAGTTCTGTTCTCAGAATGAGATGCTTTACTACGAAGACGGTTGAGTGCAGCAAGTGGATACTTTCCTGGTTTGTGTAACCTAACAAGATGTACAACTTAGTAGATTCATTTTATTTATAAACCCGTTTGTTTAGAAAACAATGTTCTTCATTGCCGAACACTGTACTGTGTGAAATAAGCTATTTCTGTTCTCGGAATGAGTTTGTTTCCTCCGAAGACGGTTGGGTGCAGCAAGATCAAACTTTCCTGGTTTGGTTAATCTAACAATATGTACAACTTAGTAGAGGCGTTTCACATCTAAAGTAATTTGCTGATAATACAAAGATCTTCATTGCCGAAAACTATACTGTGTGAAATAAGCTAGTTCTGTTCGGCTGATGAGATGCTTTCCTACGAAGACGGTTGAGTGCAGGGAGATCCACCTTTCCTGGTTTGTGTAATCTAACAAGATTTACAACTTAGTACATTAGTTTCATATCCAAAGTAGTTTGCTGAGAAAACAAATGTCTTCATTGCCGAACACTGTACTTTGTGAAATCAGCTAGTTCTGTTCTCATAATGAGTTGCTTTACCACGAAGATGGTTGAGTGCAGGGAGTTGATACTTTCCTGGTTAGTGTAATCTAACAAGATGTACAACGTAGTAGATTTGTTTCATTTCTAAAGTAGTTTGCTTAGAAAACAAAGATCTTCATTGCCGAGCACTGTACTTTGTGAAATAAGCTAGTTCTGTTCGCGGATGAGATGGTTTCTTATGAAGAAGGTTGAGTGCAGCAAGATCAAACTTCCCTGGTTTGTGTAATCTAACAAGATGTACAACTTAGTAGATTCGTTTCATTTCTAAAGTAGTTTGGTTAGAAAACAAAGGTCTTCATTGCCGAATACTATACTGTGTGAAGTAAGCTAGTTCTGTTCTCGGAATGAGTTGCTTTCCCACGAAGATGGTTGAGTGTGGGAGGTTGATACTTTCCTGGATTGTGTAATCTAACAAGATGTACAACTTAGTAGATTCATTTCATTTCTAAAGTAGTTTGATTAGAAAACAAAGATCTTCATTGCTGAACACTGTACAGTGTGAAATAAGCTAGTTCTGTTCTCGGAATAAGGTGCTTTCCCAAGGAGATGGTTGAGTGCAGGAAGCTGATACTTTCCTGGATAGTGTAATCTAACAAGATGTACAACTTAGTAGATTCATTTCATTTCTAAAGTAGTTTGCTTAGAAAACAAAGATCTTCATTGCCAAACACTGTACTGTGTGAAATAAGCTAGTTCTGTTCTTGGAATGAGTTGCTTTCCCACGAAGATGGTTGAGTGCAGGAAGTTGATACTTTCCTGGATTGTGTAATCTAACAAGATGTACAGCTTTGTAGATTCATTTCATTTCTAAAGTTGTTTGCTTAGAAAACAAAGTTCTTCATTGCCAAACACTGTACTTCATAAAATAAGCTAGTTCTGTTCTTGGAATGAGTTGCTTTCCCACGAAGAGGGTTGAGTGCAGCAAGTTGATACTTTCCTGGGTTGTGTAATATAACAATATGTACAACTTAGTAGGTTCGTTGTGTTTCTAAAGTAGTTTGTTTTTAAAACAAGGATCTTCATTGCCAAACACTCTACTGTGTGAAATAAGCTAGTTCTGTTCTTGGAATGAGTTGCTTTACTCCGAAGACAGTTGAGTGCAGCAAGTTGATACTTTCCTGTTTGTGTAATCTAAAAAGATGTACAACTTAGTAGATTCGTTTCATTTCTACAGTAGTTTGCATAGAAAACAAAGGTTTTCATTGTTGAACACTGTACTGTGTGAAACATGCTAGTTCTGTTCTCGGAATGCATTGCTTTCCTACATAGATGGTTGAGTGCAGGAAGTTGATACTTTCCTGGATTGTGTAATCTAACAAGATGTACAACTTAGTACATTCGTTTCATTTCTAAAGTAGTTTGCTTTGAAAACAAAGATCTTCGTTGCTGAACACTGTACTGTGTGAAATAAGCTAGTTCTGTTCTCATAATGAGTTGCTTTCCCGCTAAGATGGTTGAGTGCAATAAGTTGATACTTTCCTTGATTGCGTAATCTAACAGGATGTACAACTTAGTACATACGTTTCATTTCTAACGTAGTTTGCTTAGAAAACAAAGATCTTCATTGCCGAAAACTGTACTGTGTGAAATAAGCTAGTTCTGTTCTCGGAATGAGTTGCTTTCCCAGAAAAGATGGTTGAGTGCAGGAAGTTGATAAGTTCCTGGATTGTGTAATCTAACATGATATACATCTTAGTACATTCATTTCGTTTCTAAAGTAGTTTGCTTAGAAATCAAAGATCTTCACTGCCGAACACTGTACTGTGTGAAATAAGGTTGTTCTGTTCTCGCAATGAGTTGCTTTACTCCAAAGACGGTTGAGTGCAGCAAGTTGATACTTTCCTGGTTTGTGTAATCTAACAAGATGTACAAGTTAGTAGATTTGTTTCATTTCTAAAGTAGTTGGCTTAGAAAACAAAAATCTTCATTGCCGAAGACTGTACTTTGTGAAATAAGCTAGTTCTGTTCTCAGAATGAGATACTTTCCCATGAGGACCGTTGAGTGCAGGAAGTTGATACTTTCCTGTTTGTGTAATCTAAGAAGATGTACAAGTTAGTAGATTTGTTTCATTCCTATGTCGTTTTCTTAGAAAACAGAGATCTTCATTGCAGAACACTGAACTGTGTGAAATAAGTTAGTTCTGTTCTTGGAATGAGTTGCTTTCCTATGTATTCGGTTGAGTGCAGCAAGTTGAAACTTTCCAAGTTTGTTTAATCTAACAAGATGTACAACTTAGTAGATTCGTTTCATTTCTAAACTAGTTTTCTAAACTAGTTTCATTTAGAAAACTGTGCTTTGTGAAATAAGCTATCTGTTCTCAGAATTGCTACAAACACGGTTGAGTGTAGGAAGTTGAAACTTTCTTGGTTTGTGTAAAATAGAGCTTAGTAAATCTGTTTCATTTCTAAAGTAGTTTGGATTTTCATGAGAACACTGTACTTTGAAATAAGCTATTTCTCGGTTGAATGTGCAGCACCGTTGAAGTGCAGCAAGTTCAAACTTTCCTGATTTGTGTAATCTAACAAGATATACAGCTTAGTAGATTCGTTTCATTTCTAAAGTAGTTTGCTTAGAAAACAAAGATCTTCATTTACGGACACGGTACTGTGTGAAATAAGCTAGTTTTGTTTCCTGGAATGAGTTCCTTTCCTACGAAGATGGTTGAGTGCAGCAAGATCAAAATTTCTTGGTTTGTGTAATCTAACAACTTGTACAACTTAGTAGATTCGTTTCACTTCTAAAGAAGTTTGCTTAGCAAACAAAAATCTTCATTACCGAACACTGTACTGTGTGAAATAAGCTTGTTCTGTTCTCGCAATGAATTGCTTTACTACAAAGACGGTTGAGTGCAGCAAGTTGATACTTTCCTGGTTTCTGTAATCTAACAAGATGTACAAGTTAGTAGATTTGTTTCATTTCTAAAGTAGTTTGCTTAAAAAACAAAGGTCTTCATTTTCCAACACTGTACTTTGTGAAATAAGCTAGTTTTGTTCTCGGAATGAGATGCTTTCCCCCAAAGACGGTTGAGTGTAGGAAGTTGATACTTTCCTAGATTGTGTAATCTAACAAGGTGTACAAGTTAGTAGATTCTTTTCATTTCTAAAATCGTTTGCTTAGAAAACAAAGATCTTCATTTTTAAAATTGTACTGTGTGAAATAAGCCAGTTCTGTTATCAGAATGGTTTGCTTTACTATGAAGAAGGTTGAGTGCAGCAAGTTGATACTTTCCTGGTTTGCGTAATCTAACAATATGTATAACTTAGTAGATTCGTTTCATTTCTAAAGTAGTTTGCTTAGAAAACAAAGGTCTTCATTGCTGAACACTGTACTTTGTGAAATAGGCTAGTTCTGTTCTCAGAAAGAGAAGCTTTACTACGAAGAAGGTTGAGTGCAGGAAGTTCATACTTTTCTGGTTTGTGTAATGTAATAAGATGCACAAGTTAGTAGATCTCTTTCATTTCTAAAGTAGTTTCCTTAGAAAACAAAGGTCTTCAATGCCGAACACTGCACTGTGTTAAATAAGCTAGTTCTGTTCTCGGAATGAGTTGCTTTCCCATGAAGACGGCTGAGTGCACGAAGTTTATACTTTCCTGGTTTGTGTAATGTAACAGGATGTACAACTTAGTAGATCCGTTTCATTTCGAAAGTAGTTTGCTTAGAAAACAAAGGTCTTCATTGCCGAGCACTGTACTGTGTTAAGGAAGCCAGTTCTTTTCCAGGAATGAGATGCTTTCCTACGAAGACGGTTGAGTGCAGGAAGATCAAACTTTCCTGGTTTGTGTAATATAACAAGATGTACAACTTAGTAGATTCGTTTCATTTCTAAAGTAGTTTGCTTAGAAAACAAATATCTTCATTGCTGAAACTGTACTGTGTGGAATAAGCTAGTTCTGTTCGTGGAATGAGATGCATTCCTACGAAGACGGTTGAGTGCTGCAAGTTGATACTTTCCTGGTTTGTGTAATCTAACAAGATGTACATCTTAGTAGATTCGATTCATTTCTAAAGTAGTTTGCTTAGAAAACAAAGATCTTCATTGCCGAACACTGTACTCTATGAAATAAGCTTGTTCTGTTCTCAGAATGAGGTACCTTACCACGAAGAAGGTTGAATGCAGCAAGTTGATACTTTCCTGGTTTGTGTAATCTAACAAGATGTACAACTTATTGGATTCGTTTCATTTCTAAAGTAGTTTTCTTAGAAAACAAAGATCTTCATTTCTTAACACTGTACTGTGTGAAATAAGCTAGTTCTCTTTTCTGAATGAGTTGCTTTCTACGAACACAGTTGATTGCAGCAAGTTGAAACTTTCCTGGTTTGTGTTATCTAACAAGATGTACAACTTAGTATATTCGTCTCATTTCTAATGTAGTTTCTATAGAAGAGAAACATCTTCATTTCCAAACAATTTACTGTATAAAGTAAGCTAGTCCTCCTCTAGGAATGAGCTGCTTTCTTATGAAGACACTTGAGTGCGTCAAGTGCATACATTCCTTGTTTGTGTAATCTAATAAGATGTACACCATAGTAGATTCGCCTCATTTCCAAAGTACTTTGTTTATACAACAAACATCTTCATTACCGATCAATGTCCTCTATCTCATAAGCTATTTCTCTTCGGAATGAGCTGTTTTCCTACGAAGAAGGTTGAATGCTCCAAGTTCAAACTTTCTTGGTTTGTGTAATATAACAATATGTACAACTTAGTACATTTGCTTCATTAACTAAAGTAGTTTGTTTAGAAAACAAACATCTTCATTACAGAACACTGTACTGTGTGAAATAAGCTAGTTCTCTTCTCGGAATGAGTTGCTTTCTTAAGAAGAAGGTTGAGTACAGCAAGTTCAAACTATCCTTGTTTCTGTAATCTAACAAGATGTACAACTTAGTAGATTCGCCTCATTTCTAAAGTAGTTTGTTTTGAAAACAAACATCTTCATTGCCGTACACTGTACTGTGTGAAATAAGCTAGTTCTGTTCTCGGAATCAGTTGCTTTCCTACAAAGAAGGTTGAGGGCAGCAAGACCAATCATTCCTAGTTAGTGTAATCTAACCACATGTACAAGTGAGTAGATTGTATTCATTTCTAAAGTAGTTTGTTTGGAAAACAAACATCTACATTTCTGAACACTGTACTGTGTGAAATAAGCTGGTTCTCTTCTCAGAATGAGATTCTTTCTTACGAAGAGGGTTGAATGCAGCAAGTTCAAACTTTCCTTGTTTTTGTAATCTAACAAGATGTACAACTTAGTAGATTCGTTCTTTTCTAATGTAGTTTCTATAGAAGAGAAACATCTTCATTGTCGAACAATGTACTGTATGAAGTAAGCTAGTTCTCCTCTCGGAATGAGCTGCGTTCTTACGAAGATGGATGAGTGCAGCAAGCTCAAACTTTCCTTGTTTGTGTAATCTAACCAGATATACAACTTAGTAGATTCTCTTCATTTCTAATGTAGTTTGTTTAGAAAACAAACATCTTCATTTCCGAACACTGTACTGTGTGAAATAAGCTAGTTCTCCTCTCGCAATGAGCTGCTTTCCTACGAAGAAGGGTTGAATGCACCAAGTTCAAGTTTTTCTTGTTTGTGTAATCTAAAAAAGTATACAACTTAGTAGATTCGCTTCATTTCTAAAGTAGTTTGTTTAGAAAACAAACATCTTCATTCCTGAACACTGTACTGTGTAAAATAAGCTAGTTCTCTTCTCGGAATGAGTTGCTTTCTTACGAAGAGGGTTGAGTGCAGCAAGTTCAAACTTTCCTTGTTTTTATAATCTAACAAGATGTACAACTTAGTAGATTCGTTTCATTTCTAATATAGTTTCTATAGAAGAGAATCATCTTCATTTCCGAACAATGTACTGTATGATGTAAGCTAGTTCTCCTCTCAGAATGAGCTGCTTTCTTACGAAGACGGTTGAGTGAAGCAAGTTCAAACTTTCCTTGTTTGTGTAGTCTAACAAGATGGACAACTTAGTAGATTAGCCTCATTTCTAATATAGTTTGTTTAGAAAACAAACATCTTCATTTCCGAACACTGTACTGTGTGAAATAAGCTAGTTCTCTTCTCGGAATGAGTTGGTTTCTTACGAAGAAGGTCTAGTGCAGCAAGTTCAAACTTTCCTTGTTTGTGCAGTCTAACAAGATGTACAACTTAGTAGATTCGCTTCATTTCTAAAGTATTTTGTTTAGAGATAAACATCTTCATTGCCGAACACTGTACTGTGTGAAATAAGCTAGTTCTCTTCTCGGAATGAGCTGCTTTCCTACGAAGAAGGTTGAATGCACCAAGTTCAAACTTTCCTTGTTTGTGTAATCTAACAAGATGTACAACTTACTAGAGTCATTTCATTTCTAATGTAGTTTCTATAGAAGAGAAACATCTTCATTGCCGAACAATGTACTGTATGAAGTAAGCTAGTTCTCCTCTCAGAATGAGCTGCTTTCTTACGAAGATGGATGAGTGCAGCAAGCTCAAACTTGCCTTGTTTGTGTAATCTAACCAGATATACAACTTAGTAGATTCTCTTCATTTGTAATGTAGTTTGTTTAGAAAACAAACATCTTCATTGCCGAACACTGTACTGTGTAAAATAAGCTAGTTCTCTTCTCGGAATGAGTTGCTTTCTTAAGAACAGGGTTGAGTGCAGCAAGTTCAAACTTTGCTTGTTTCTGTAATCTAACAATATGTACATCTTAGTAGATTCTCTTCATTTCTAATGTAGTATTTTTAGAAAACAAACATCTTCATTGCCGAACACTGTACTGTGTGCAATAAGCTAGTACTCTTCTTGGAATGAGTTGCTTTCTTACAAAGAGGGTTGAGTGCAGCAAGTTCAAACTTTCCTTGTTTTTTAATCTAACAAGATGTACAACTTAGTAGATTCGTTTCATTTCTAATGTAGTTTCTATAGAAGAGAAACATCTTCATTTCCGAACAATGTACTGTATGACCTAAGCTAGTTCTCCTCTCAGAATGATCTGCTTTCTTACGAAGTCAGTTGAGTTAAGCAAATTCAAACTTTCCTTGTTTGTGTAGTCTAACAAGATGGACAACTTAGTAGATTAGCCTCATTTCTAAAGTAGTTTGTTTAGAAAGCAAACATCTTCATTCCTAACACTGTACTGTGTGAAATAAGCTAGTTTTCTTCTCGGAATGAGTTGCTTTCTTACAAAGAGGGTCTAGTGCAGCAAGTTCAAACTTTCCTTGTTTGTGTACTCTAACAAGATGTACAACCTAGTAGATTCGATTCATTTCTAAAGTATTTTGTTTAGCGATAAACATCTTCATTGCCGAACACTTTACTGTGTGAAATAAGCTAGTTCGCTTCTTGGAATGAGATGCTTTCCTATGAAGAAGGTTGAATTCACCAAGTTCAAACCTTTCTTGTTTGTGTAATCTAATAAGATGTACAATTTAGTAGATTAGCCTCTTTTCTAAAGGGGTTTGTTTAGAAAACAAAATCTTTATTTCCGAACACTGTACTGTGTGAAATAAGATAGTTTTTTTTTTTCCTGGAATGATTTGCTTTCTTATGAAGAGGGGTTGAGCATTTTCAAAGCAAGTTCTAAAAGATGTACAACTTGTGTTTGTAATCTAACAAAATGTACAACTTACTAGAGTCACTTCATTTCTAATGTAGTTTCTATAGAAGAGAAACATCTTCATTGCCGAACAATGTACTATATGAAGTAAGCTAGTTCTCCTCTTGGAATGCGCTGCTTTCTTATGAAGACGGTTGAGTGCAGCAAGTTCAAACTTTCCTTGTTTGTCTAATCAAACAAGATGTACAACTTCGTAGATTCACCTCATTTCTGAAGAAGTTTGTTTAGAAAACAAACATCTTCATTTCGGAACACTGTACTGTGTAATAAGCTAGTTCTATTCTCGGAAAGAGCTGCTTTCCTATGAAGAAGGTTGAATGCACCAAGTTCAAACTTTCCTTGTTTGTGTAATCTAACAAGATGTACAACTTAGTAGATTCGCTTCATTTCTAAAGGGGTTTGTTTAGAAAACAAAATCTTCATTTCCGAACACTGTACTGTGTGAAATAAGATAGTTTTTTTTTCCTGGAATGATTTGCTTTCTTACGAAGAGGGGTGACTGCAGCATGTTCAAACTTTCCTTGTTTTTGTAATCTAACAAGATGTACAACTTACTAGATTCATTTCCTTTCTAATTTAGTTTCTATAGAAGAGAAACATCTTCATTGCTGAACAATGTACTGTATGATGTAAGCTAGTTCTGCTCTTGGAATGAGTTGCTTTCCTACGAAGAAAGTTGAGTGCACCAAGTTCAAACGTTCCTAGTTTGTGTAATCTATCAAGATGTACAACTTAGGAGATTCGCTTAATTTCTGAAGTAGTTTCTTTAGAAAAAAAAAATCTTCATTGCCAAACACTGTACTGTATGAAATAAGCTAGTTCTTTTGTTGGAATGAGTTGCTTTCCTATGAAGAAGGTTGAGTACAGCAAGTTCAACATTCCTTCTTTGTGTAATATAACAAGATGTACGACTTAGTAGACTCGCTTCATTTCTAAAGTAGTTTCTTTAGAAAACAAACATCTTCATTGCCAAACACTGTACTGTGTGAAATAGGCTAGTTCTCTTCTCGGAATGAGTTGCTTTCTTACGAAGATGGTTGAGTGCAGCAAGTTCAAACTTTCCTTGTTTGTGTAATCAAACAAGATGTACAACTTAGTAGATTCGCCTCATTTCTAAAGTAGTTTGTTTAGAAAACAAACATCTTCATTGCAGAAAAATGTACTGTGGGAAATAAGCTAGTTCTGTTCTCGGAAACAGTTTCTTTTTTGCGAAGAGGGTTGAGTGCAGCAAGTTCAAACTTTCCTGGTTTCTGTAATCTGACCAGATGTACAACTTCGTAGATTCTCTTCATTTCTAATGTAGTTTGTTTAGAAAACAAACATCTTCATTTCCGAACACTGTACGGTGTGAAATAAGCTAGTTCTCTTCTCGGAATGAGTTGCTTTCTTAAGAAGAGGGTTGAGTGCAGCAAGTTCAAACTTTCCTTGTTTTTGTAATCTAACAAGATGTACAACTTAGTAGATTCGCTTCATTTCTAAAGTATTTTGTTTAGAGATAAACATCTTCATTGCCGAACACTGTACTGTGTGAAATAAGCTAGTTCTCTTCTCGGAATGAGCTGCTTTCCTACGAAGAAGGTTGAATTCACCAAGTTCAAACTTTTCTTGTTTGTGTAATCTAACAAGATGTACAATTTAGTAGATTAGCCTCTTTTCTAAAGTAGTTTGTTTAGAAAACAAACATCTTCATTACAGAACACTGTACTGTGTGAAATAAGCTAGTTCTCTTCTCGGAATGAGTTCCTTTCTTACGACGAGGGTTGAGTGCAGCAAGTTCAAACTTTCCTTGTTTGTGTAATCTAACAAGATGTACAACTTCGTAGATTCGCCTCATTTCTAAAGAAGTTTGTTTAGAAAACAAACATCTTTATTGCCGAACAATGTACTGTGTAATAAGCTAGTTCTATTCTCAGAAAGAGCTGCTTTCCTACAAAGAAGGTTGAATACACCAAGTTCAAACTTTCCTTGTTTGTGTAATCTAACAAGATGTACAACTTAGTAGATTCACTTCATTTCTAAAGTAGTTTGTTTAGAAAACAAACATCTTCATTTCCAAACACTGTACTGTGTGAAATAAGATAGTTCTTTTCTTGGAATGATTTGCTTTCTTATGAAGAGGGTTGAGTGCAGCAAATTCAAACTTTCCTTGTTTTTGTAATCTAACAAGATGTACAACTTACTAGATTCGTTTCATTTCTCATTTAGTTTCTATAGAAGAGAAACATCTTCATTGCCGAACAATGTACTGTATGAATTAAGCTAGTTCTCCTCTCGGAATGAGCTGCTTTCTATGAAGATGGTTGAGTGTAGCAAATTCAAACATTCCTTGTTTGTGTAATCTAACAAGATGTACAACTTAGTAGATTTGCCTCATTTCTAAAGTAGTTTGTTTAGAAAATAAACACCTTCATTTGCAAACACTGTACTGTGTGAAATAAGCTATTTCTCTTCTCAGAATGAGTTGGTTTCCTACGAAGAGGGTTGAGTGCAACAAGTTCAATCTTTCCTCGTTTTTGTAATCCAACAAGATATACAACTAAGTAGATTCATTTCATTTCTAATGTAGTTTCTGTAGAAGAGAAACATCTTCATTGCCGAACAATGTACTGTATGAAGTAAGCTAGTTCTGCTCTTGGATTAGTTGCTTTCCTACGAAGAAGGTTGAATGCACCAAGTTCAAACTTTCTTAGTTTTTGTAATCTAACAAGATGTACAGCTTAGTAGATTCATTTCATTTCTAAAGTAGTTTCTTTAGAAAACAAACATCTTCATTGCCAAACACTGTACTGTGTGAAATAAGCTAGTTCTGTTCTTGGAATGAGTTGCTTTCCTATGAAGAATGTTGAGTGCAGCAAGTTCAAAGTTTCCTGGTTTGTGTAATCTAACAAGGTGTACAACTTAGTAGATTTCATTTCATCTTCATTGCTTAAAAGTATTTGTGTAAAATAAGCTAGTTCTGCTCTCGGAATGAGTTGCTTTCCTACAAAGATGGTTGATTGCAGCAATTTCAAAGTTTTCCTCGTTTGTATAATCTAACAAGATGTACAACATTTTAGATGAGTTTGCTTTCTAAAGTAGTTTGTTTACCAAATAAAGATCTTCATTGACTAACACTCTAGTTTGTGAAATAAGGTAGTTCTGCCTCGGAATGAGTTGCTTTTCTAAGAAGTGGGTTGATTGCAGCAAGTTCAAACTTTCCTCTTTTGTGTAATATAACAAGATATACAACTTAGTAGATTCATTTCATTTCTAATGTAAGTTTGTTTAGAAAACAAACATCTTCATTGCCAAACACTGTATTGTGTGAAATAAGCTAGTTCTCTTCTCAGAATGAGTTGCTTTCTTATGAAGATGGTTGAGTGCAGCAAGTTCAAACTTTCCTTGTTTGTGTAATCTAACAAGATGTACAACTTAGTAGATACATTTCATTTCTAAACTAGTTTGTTTAGAAAAGAAACATCTTCATTTCAGAAAAACTGTACTGTGTGAAATAAGCTAGTTCTGCTCTCAGATTGAGTTGCTTTTTATAAGTCAGGGTTTCTAGTGCAACAGAAGTTCAAATGAATTTCCTGGTTTATTGATTAATCTGACCAGATGTACAGGTTGCAGGTAGATTCTCGAAATTTCTAGCTGCTCAGTTTGCTTTAGGAAAACAAACAATCTGGCATTGAAGGCACTGTAGGCTTCCTGAAATAAGCTGCTCTTCTCTGGTCCTCAGTCCACAATGAGTTGCTTTCAAGCAGCAAAGTAAGAGGGTTGAGTGCAGCAAAGTTCAAGCCGCACCTTTCCTTGTTTTTGTAATCTAACAAGATTTACAAGGGGCCACTTACTCTGGGCTGCCCAGTCTGGGGAATTTCTAAATAGGATTCTTCCTTTAGTTAAACATCTTCAGGCAGCCTCAGAACACTGTACTGTATGAAATAAGTGGATTTCTAAACTTCTCAGTTGACACAAATTAACTCACTTTCCTATGAATATGGTTGATTGCAGCAAGTTCAAACTTTCCTTGTTTGTGTAATCTAACAAGATGGACAACTTAGTAGATTCCTTTCATTTCTAATGTAGTTTGTTTAGAAAACAAACATCTTCATTGCATAACACTGTACTGTGTGAAATAAGCTAGTTCTCTTCTCAGAATGAGTTGCTTTCTTAGAAAAAGGGTTAGTGCAGCAAGTTCAAACTTTCCTTGTTTGTGTAATCTAACAAGATGTACAACTTAGTAGATTTGATGCATTTCTAATGTAGTTTGTTTAGAGATAAACATCTTCATTGCCAAACACTGTACTGTGTGAAATAAGCTAGTTCTCTTCTCAGAATGAGTTGTTTTTCTAAGAAGAGGGTTGATTGCAGCAAGTTCAAACTTTTCTTGTTTGTGTAATCTAACAAGATGTACAACTTAGTAGATTCCTTTCATTTCTAAATGTAGTTTGTTTAGAAAACAAACATCTTCATTTGCAGAACACTGTACTGTGTGAAATAAGCTAGTTCTCTTCTCGGAATGAGTTCCTTTCTTACGACGATGGTTGAGTGCAGCAAGTTCAAACTTTCCTTGTTTTTGTAATCTAACAAGATGTACAACTTACTAGATTCGTTTCATTTCTCATTTAGTTGCTATAGAAGAGAAACATCTTCATTGCCGAACAATGTACTGTATGAATTAAGCTAGTTCTCCTCTCAGAATGAGCTGCTTTCTGCGAAGACTGTTCAGTGTAGCAAATTCAAACATTCCTTGCTTGTGTAATCTCAGAAGTTGTACAACTTAGTGGATTTGCCTCATTTCTAAAGTAGTTTGTTTAGAAAAAAAAAACACCTTCATTTGCAAACACTGTACTGTGTGAAATAAGCTATTTCTCTTCCTAGAATGAGTTGGTTTCCTACGAAGATGGTTGAGTGCAACAAGTTCAATCTTTCCTCGTTTTTGTAATCCAACAAGACATACAACTAAGTAGATTCGTTTCGTTTCTAATGTAGTTTCTATAGAAGAGAAACATCTTCATTGCCGAACAATGTACTGTAAGAAGTAAGCTAGTTCTGCTCTTGGATTAGTTGCTTTCCTACGAAGAAGGTTGAATGCACCAAGTTCAAACTTTCCTAGTTTGCGTAATCTAACAAGATGTACAGCTTAGTAGATTTGCTTCATTTCTAAAGTAGTTTCTTTAGAAAACAAACATCTTCATTGCCAAACACTGTACTGTGTGAAATAAGCTAGTTCTGTTCTCGGAATTAGTTGCTTTCCTATGAAGAATGTTGAGTGCAGCAAGTTCAAAGTTTCCTGGTTTGTGTAACCTAACAAGGTGTACAACTTAGTAGATTCGCTTCATCTTCATTGCTTAAAAATGTACTGTGTAAAATAAGCTAGTTCTGCTCTCAGAATGAGTTGCTTTCCTACGAAGATGGTTGATTGCAGCAATTTCAAGCTTTCCTCGTTTGTATAATCTAACAAGATGTACAACATTTTAGATGAGTTTGCTTTCTGAAGTAGTTTCCTTACCAAATAAAGATCTTCATTGACTAACACTCTAGTTTGTGAAATAAGGTAGTTCTGCCTCGGAATGAGTTGCTTTTCTAAGAAGTGGGTTGATTGCAGCAAGTTCAAACTTTCCTCTTTTGTGTAATCTAGCAGGATATACAACTTAGTAGATTCATTTCATTTCTAATGTAATTTGTATAGAAAAGAAACATCTTCATTGCCTTGCAGTGTATTGTGTGAAATAAGCTAGTTCTGCTCTCAGAAAGAGTTGCTTTCCTATGAAGACGGTTGACTGCAGCAAGTTCAAACTTTCCTCGTTTGTATAATCTAACAAGAAGTACAACTTAGTAGATACATTTGGTTTCTAAACTAGTATCCTTACCAAAGAAAGATCTTCATTTCCGAGCACTGTTCTGTGTGAAATAAGCTAGTTCTGCTCTCAGATTGAGTTGCTTTCTGTATTAGTCAGGGTTCTCTAGAGGAACAGAATGGACACAATGAATTGTATTAAAAGGAAATTTATTGGATTTGCTTACACAGTCCAGCAATAGCAGGTTACAGGTCCGAGAGCCACGAAACCTGGTAGCTGCTCAGTCCATGAGGCTGGAGGCCTCAGCAGTCCCAATCCGGCACTGAAGGCCTGGAGGCTTCCTGGAGAGGTGCTGCTCTTCAGTCCACCCTGGTCCTCAGTCCACACTGGAGAGCAGCAACACCAAGCAGCAAGTACCAAGCGGAAAACACCAAGCAGCAAGTACCCTGTGGCAAGCAGCTAGCCGCACCTGCAGCCAGGTGGGAGAGAGAGCCTTTCTTCCCAGAGCTCCTTTTTATCAACCAGCCCCCTCCTCCAAGAGGGGCCACCCACTCTGGGCTGCCCAGTCTGGGGGAAGGGCTTAACCCTGGGGGAAGGATTCTTCCTTTAGTTAATCCTTCCTAGAGGCAGCCTCAGAGACACACTTATGAGGAATGTCTGTGGATTCCTAAACAAATCAAGTTGACACAAACTTAACCATCACACTTTCCTATGAATATGGTTGATTGCAGCAAGTTCAAACTTTCCTGGTTTGTGTAATCTAACAAGTTGCACAACTTAGTAGATTCCTTTCATTTCTAATGTAGTTTCTATAGTAAAGAAACATCTTCATTGCATAACATTGTACTGTGTGAAATAAGCTAGTTCTGCTCTCAGAATGAATTGCTTTCATAGGAAAAGGGTTGGATGCTGCAAGTTCAAACTTTCCTCGTTTGTGTAATCTGACAAGATATACAACTTAGTAGATTTGATTCATATCTAATGTAGTTTCTATAGAGAGGAAACATCTTCATTGCCTAAAACTGTACTGTGTGAAATAAGCTAGTTCTGCCTCAGAATGAGTTGTTTTTCTAAAAAGAGGGTTTATTGCAGCAAGTTCAATGTTTCCTCGTTTGTGTAATCTAAAAGGATATAAAACTTCGTAGATTCCTTTCATTTCTAATGTAGTTTCTATAGAAAAGAAACATCTTCATTGCCTAACACTGTATGTTTGAAATAACGTAGTTCTGCTCCCGAAATGAGTTGCTTTCCTATGAAGATGGTACATTGCATCAAGTTCAAACTTTACTCGTTGGTATAATCTAACAATATGTGCAACGTAGTAGATGGATTTGGTTTCTGAAGTAGTTTCGTTAGAACAGAAAGATCTTCATTGCTGAATACTGTACTGTGTGAAATGAGCTAGTTCTGCTCTTGGATTGAGTTACTTTCCTACGAAGACGGTTTATTGCAGCAAGTTCAAACTTTCCTTGTTTGTGTAATCTAAGAAGGTGCACAACTTAGTAGATTCCTTTCATTTCTAATGTAGTTTCTATAGAAAAGAAACATATTCATTGCCGAACACTGTACTGTGTGAAATAACCTAGTTTTGCTCTCAGAATGATTTGCTTTCCTACAAAGAGGGTTTAGTGAAGCAAGTTCAAACTTTCCTCGTTTGTGGAATCTAACACAATGAGCAACTTAGTAGATTTGTTTCATTTCTAATGTAGTTTCTATAGGAAAGAAACATCTTCA
Source organism: Orientallactaga sibirica (assembly GCA_036365145.1). NCBI lineage: Eukaryota > Metazoa > Chordata > Mammalia > Rodentia > Dipodidae > Orientallactaga > Orientallactaga sibirica. Next base: position 178,094 of record JAEOAD010002857.1, read on the forward strand.
TTGCCTAACACTGTACTGTATGAAATAAGCTAGTTCTGCCTCGGAATGAGTTGCATTTCTAAGAAGGTTGATTGCAGCAAGTTCAAAATTTCCTCGTTCGTGTTATCTAACAGGATGTACGACTTAGGACATTCGTTTCATTTCTAATGTAGTGTCTATAGAAAAGAAACATCTTCATTTCCTAACACCGTAGTGTGTGAAATAAGCTGGTTCTGCTCTCGAATTGAGTTGCTATCCTAACAAGACCGTTGACTGCAGCAAGTTCAAACTTTCCTCGTTGGTATAATCTAACCAGGTGTATAACATAGTAGATGCATTTGGTTTATATAGTAGTAACCTTACTGAAGAATGATTTTCATTGCCGAACACTGTACTGTGTGAAATAAGCTAGTTCTGCTCTCGGATTGAGTTGCTTTCCTATGAACATGGTTGATTGCAGCAAGTTCAAACTTTTCTCGTTTGTGTAATCTAACAATTTGTACAACTTAGTAGATTCGATTCATTTCTAACATAGTTTCTATACAAAAGAAACATCTTCATTGCCTAACACTGTACTGTGTGAAATAAGCTAATTCTGCTCTCGAATGAGTTGCTTTCCTAAGAAGAGGGTTGATTCCAGAAGTTCAAACTTTCCTCCTTTGTGTAATCTAATGGGATATACAACTTAGTATATTCATTTCATTTATAATGTAGTTTCTATAGAAAAGAAACATCTTCATTGCCTAACACTGTACAGTGTGCAGTAAGCTAGTTCTGCTCTCGAAATGAGTTGCTTTCCTACGAAGACGGTTGATTGCAGCAAGTTCAAACTTTCCTCTTCAGTATAATCTAAGAAGATGTACAACTTGGTGGATGCATTTGGTTTCTGAAGTAGTTTCGTTAGAAAAGAAAGATGTTCATTTCAGAACACTGTACTGTGCGAAATAAGCTAGTTCTGATCTCGGATTGATTGCTTTCCTATGAAGAGTGTTGAGTACAGCAAGTTCAAACCTTCCTCGTTTGTGTAATCTAACAAGATGTACAACTTGGTAGATTCCTTTCATTTCTAAGGACGTTTCTATAGAAAAGAAACATCTTCATTGCCTAACACTGTACTCTGTTAAATAAGCTAGTTCTTCCTCGGAATGAGTTGCTTTTCTAAGAAGAAGGTTGATTGCAGGAAGTTCAAACTTTCCTCAATTGTGTAATCTAACAGGATATACAACTTAGTAGATTCATTTCATTTCTAATGTAGTTTCTATAGAAAAGAAACATCTTCATTGCCTAACACTGTACTGTGTGAGATAAGCTAGTTTTTCTCTCAAAATGAGTTGCTTTCCTACGAAGATGGTTGATTGCAGCAAGTTCAAACTTTTCTCGTTGGTATAACCTAACAAGATGTACAACTTAGTAGATGCATTTGGTTTTTTGAAGTAGTTTCATTAGAAAAGAAAGATCTTCATTGCTATACACTGTACTGTGTGAAATAAGGTAGTTCTCCTCTCAGAATGAGTTACTTTCCTACGAAGATGTTTGATTGCAGCAAGTTCAAACTTTCCTCCATTGTGTAATCTAGCAAGTTGCACAACTTAGTACATTCCTTTCATTTCTAATGTAGTTTCTATAGAAAAGAAACATCTTCATTGCCTAACACTGTACTGTGTGAAATAAGCTAGTTCTGCTCTCAGAATGAGTTGCTTTCCTATGAAGAGGGTTGAATGCAGCAAAGTTCAACCTTTACTCGTTTGTGTAATCGAACAAGATGTACAACGTAGTAGATTCATTTCATTTCTAATGTAGTTTGTATAGAAAAGAAACATTGTCATTGTCTAACACTGTACTGTGTGAAATAAGCGAGTTCTGCCTCGGAATGAGTTTCTTTTCTAAGAACAGGGTTCATTGCAGCAAGTTCAACCTTTCCTCATTTGTTTAATCTAACAGGATGTACATCTTAGTACATTCGTTTCATTTCTAATGTAGATTCTATAGAAAATAAACATCTTCACTGCCTAACACTGTAGTGTGTGAAATAAGCTAGTTCTGCTCTCGAAATGAGTTGCTATCCTACGAAGATGGTTGCTTGCAGCAAGTTCAAACTTTCCTCCTTGGTAGAATCTAAGAAGATGTATAACGTAGTAGATGCGTTTGGTTTATATAGTAGTATCCTTACCAAAGAATGACCTTCATTGCCGAGCACTGTACTGTGTTAAATAAGCTAGTTCTGCTCTCTGAACGAGTTGCTTTCCTATGAAGACGGTAGATTGCAGAAAGTACAAACTTTCCTCGCTTGTGTAATCTAATAAGTTGTACAACATAATAGATTCGTTTCATTTGTAATGTAGTTTCTATAGAAACGAAACATCTTCATTGATTAGGACTGTACTGTGTGAAATAAGCTAGTTCTGCTCTCCAAATGAGTTGCTTTCCTAAGAAGATGGTTGATTGCAGCAAATTCAATCTTTCCTTGTTTGTATAATCGAACAAGATGTGAAACTGTTCTCGGAATGAGTTGCTTTCCTATGAAGACGGGTGATTGCAGCAAGTTCAAACTTTCCTTGTTTGTGTTGCTAACAAGTTGTACAACTTAGTAGATGCGTTTGTTTCCTCAAGTAGTTTCGTTAGCAAGTTCAAACTTTCCTTGTTTGTGTAATCTAAAAAGTTGTACAACTTAGTAGATTCGTATCATTTCTAATGTAGTTTCTATAGAAAATAAACATCTTCATTGCCTAACACTGTACTGTGTGAAATAACCTAGTTCTGCCTCAGAATGAGTTGCTTTGCTAAGAAGAGGGTTGATTGCAGCAAGTTCAAATTTTCCTCGTTTGTGTAATCTTACAGGATATACAACTTAGTAGATCCCTTTCATTTCTCATGTAGTTTCTATAGAAAAGAAACATCTTCCTTGCCTAACACTGTACTGTGTTAAATAAGCTGGTCCTGCTTTCCGAATGAGTTTCTTTCCTACGAATACGGTTTATTGCAGCAATTTCAAACTTTCCTCATCTGTATAATATAAGAAGTTATACAACATAGTAGATGCTTTTGGCTTTTGAAGTAGTATACTTACCAAAGAAAGACCTTCATTGACGAACACTGTACTGCATGAAATAAGCTAGTTCTGCTCTCGGAAGGCATTGCTTTCTTACGAAGACCCTTGATTTCACCAAGTTCAAACTTTCCTTGTTGGTATAATCTAAAAAGATGTACAACTTAGTAGATGCGTTTGGTTTCTTAAGTAGTTTTATTAGAAAAGAAATATCTTCATTGCCGAACACTGTCCTGTGCGAAATGAGCTATTACTGCTGTTACAATGATTTGCTTTCCGAGGAAGACTGTTGATTGCAGCAAGTTCAAACTTTCCTCGTTTGTGTAATCTAACACGTTGTACAACTTAGTAGATAACTTTCATTTCTAATGTAGTTTCTACAGAACAGAAATATTTTCATTGCCTTACACTGTACTGTGTGACATAAGCTAGTTCTGCTCTCAAAATGAGTTGCTTTCCTAAAAAGATGTTTGAGAGCAGCAAGTTCAAATTTTCCTCGTTTCTTTAATCTAACAAGATGTACAAATTAGTAGATTCGTTTCATTTCTAATGTAGTTTCTATAGAAAAGAATGATCTTAATTGCCTTACACTATGCTGTGTGAAATAAACCAGTTCTGCTCTCGAAATGAGTTGATTTCCTATGAAGACTTATGATTGCAGCAAGTTCAAACTTTCCTCGTTGGTATAATCTAACATGATGTACAACGTAGTAGATGCGTTTGGTTTCTGAAGTAGTTTCTTTAGTAAAGAAAGATCTTCATTGCTGAACACTGTACTGTGTGAAATAAACTAGTTCTGCTCTCGGATTGAGTTGCTTTTATAAAAAGAGGGTTGATTGCAGCAAGTTCAAACTTTCCTCGTTTGTGTAATCTAACAGGATATACAACTTAGTAGATTTGTTTCATTTCTAATGTAGTTTCTATAGAAAAGAAACATCTTCATTGCCTAACAGTGTACTGTGTGAGATAAGCTAGTTCTTCTCTCTAAATGAGTTGCTTTCCTATGAAGACTGTTGATTGCAGCAAGTTCAAACTTTCCTCGTTGGTATAATCTAACAAGGTGTACAACTTACTAGATGCATTTGGTTTCTGAAGTAGTTTCGTTAGAAAAGAAAGATCTTCATTGCTGAACACTGTACTGTGTGAAATAAGCTAGTTCTGCTCTCGGATTGAGTTGCTTTCCTACGAAGACTTTTGATTGCAGCAAGTTCAAACTGTCCTCCATTGTGTAATCTAGCAAGTTGCACAACTTAGTAGATTCCTTTCATTTCTAATGTAGTTTCTATACAAAAGAAACATCTTCATTGCTGAACACTGTACTGTGTGAAATAAGCTAGTTCTGCTGTCAGAATGAGTTGCTTTCCTATGAAAAGGATTGAATGCAGCAAGTTCAACCTTTCCTGGTTTTTGTAATCTAACAAGATGTACAAAGTAGTAGATTCATTTCATTTCTAATGTAGTTTCTATAGAAAAGAAACATCTTCATTGCCTAACACTTTACTGTGTGAAATAAGCTAGTTCTGCCTCGGAATGAGATGCTTTTCTAAGAAGAAGGTTCATTGCAGCAAGTTCAAACTTTCTTCGTTTGTGTAATCTAACAGGATGTACAGCTTAGTACAATCATTTCATTTCTAATGTAGATTCTATAGAAAAGAAACATCTTCATTGCCTAACACTGTAGTGTGTGAAATAAGCTAGTTCTGCTCTCGAAATGAGTTGCTATCCTACGAAGACGGTTGCTTGCAGCAAGTTCAAACTTTCCTCGTTGTAGAATCTAAGAAGATATAAAATGTAGTAGATGCGTTTGGTTTATATAGGAGTATCCTTACAAAAGAATGATCTTCATTGCCAAACATTGTACTGTGTGAAATAAGCTAGTTCTGCTCTCGGAATGAGTTGCTTTCCTATGAAGACGGCAGATAGCAGCAAGTACAAACTTTCCTCATTTGTGTAATCTAACAAGTTGTACAACTTAGTAGATTCATTTCATTTCTAATGTAGTTTCTATTGAAAAGAAACATCTTCATTGCCTAGCACTGTACTGTGTGAAATGAGCTAGTTCTGCTCTCTGAATGAATTGCTTTGCTACTAAGAGTGTTGAGAGCAGCAAGTTCAGACTTTCCTAGATTTTTTTATTCTATAGGATATACAACTTAGTAAATTTGTTTCATTTCTAATGTAGTTTCTATGGAAAAGAAAGATCTTCATTGCCTTACACTGTACTGTGTGAAATAAACTAGTTCTACTCTCAAAATGAGTTGCTTTTCTACGAAAATGGTTGATTGCAGCAAGTTCAAACTTTCCTCGTTGGCAAAAGCTAACATGATGTACAACTTAGTAGATGTGTTCGTTTTCTGAAGTAGTTTCGTTGGTAAAGAAAGATCTTCATTGCCAAACACTGTACTGTGTGAAATAAACTAGTTCTGCTCTTGTATTGAGTTGCTTTCCTACGAATAAGTTTGATTGCAGCAAGTTCAAACTTTCCTCCATTGTGTAATCTAGCAAGTTGCACAACTTAGTACATTCCGTTAATTTCTAATGTAGTTTCTATAGAAAAGAAACATCTTCATTGCCGAACACTGTACTGTGTGAAGTACGCTAGTTCTGCTCTCAGAATGAGTTGCTTTCCTATGAAGAGGGTTGATTGCAGCAAGTTCAAACTTTCCTCGTTTGTGTAATCTAACAGGATGTACAAAGTAGTAGATTTATTTCATTTCTAATGTAGTTTCTATAGAAAAGAAACATCTTCATTGCCTAACACTGTGCTGTGTGAAATAAGCTAGTTCTGCCTCGGAATGAGTTGCTTTTCTATGAAGAGGGATCATTGCAGCAAGTTCAAACTTTCCTTGTTTGTGTATAAAACAGGATGTACAGCTTAGTACATTCGTTTCATTTCTAATGTAGATTCTATAGAAAAGAAACATCTTCATTGCCTAACACTGTAGTGTGTGAAATAAGCTAGTTCTGCTCTCGAAATGAGTTGTTATCCTACGAAGATGGTTGCTTGCAGCAAGTTCAAACTTTCCTCGTTGGTAGAATCTAAGAAGTTATATCACGTAGTAGATGCGTTTGGTTTATATAGTAGTATCATTGCCAAAGAATGACCTTCACTGCCGAACACTGTACTGTGTTAAACAAGCTAGTTCTGCTCTCGGAATGATTTGCTTTCCTATGAAGATGGTAGATTCCAGGAAGTACAAACTTTCCTCGTTTTTGTAATCTAACAAGTTGTACAACTTAGTAGATTCGTTTCATTTCTAATGTAGTTTCTATAGGAATGAAACATCTTCATTGCCTGACACTGCATTGTGTGAAATAAGCTAGTTCTGCTCTCTGAATAAATTGCTTTTCTATGAAGAGGGTTGAGTGCAGCAAGTTCAAACTGTCCTCGTTTGTGTAATCTAACAAGTTGTACAACTTAGTATGTTTGTTTCATTTCTCATGTAGTTTCTATAGAAAAGAAACATCTTCATTGCCTAACACTATACTGTGTGAAAAAATGTAGTTCTGCCTCGGAATGAGTTTCCTTTCTAAAAGAGGGTTGATTCCACAGCTTCAAACATTCCTCGTTTGTGTAATCTAACAGGATATACAACTTAGTAGATTCGTTTCATTTCTAATGTAGTTTCTATAGAAAAGAAACATCTTCATTGCCTAAAACTACTGTGTGAAATAAGTAAGTTCTGCTCTCGGAATGAGTTGCTTTCCTATGAAGATGGTTGATTGCAGCAATTTCAAACTTTCTTCGTTTGTATAACCTAACAAGATGTACAACATAGTAGATGTGTTTGGTTTCTGAAATAGTATCTTTACCAAAGAAAGATCTTCTTTGCCTAACACTCTACTTTGTGAAAAAAGGTAGCTCTGCCTCAGAATGAGTTGCTTTTCTAAGACGAGGGTTGATTGCAGCAAGTTCAAACTTTCCAAGTTTGTGTAATCTAACAAGTTGCACAACTTAGTAGATTCCTTTCATTTCTAATGTAGTTTCTATGGAAAAGAAATATCTTCATTGCATAACACTGTACTGTGTGAAATAAGCCAGTTCTGCTCTCAGAATGAGTTGCTTTCATACGAAGAAGGTTGAGTGCAGCAAGTTCAACCTTTCCTCGTTGGTATAATCTGTCAAGATGTACAACTTCATAGATTCGTTTCATTGCCAACGTAGTTTCTACAGAAAAGAAACATCTGCATTGCCTAACACTGTACTGTGTGAAATAACCTAGTTCTGCTCTCCAAATAAATTGCTTTCCTACGAAGAGTGTTGAGAGCAGCAAGTTCAGACTTTCCTCGTTTTTTTATTCTAACAGGATATACAACATAGTAGATTCATTTCATTTCTAATGTAGTTTCTATAGAAAAGAAAGATCTTCATTGCCTTACACTGTACTGTGTGAAATAAAGTAGTTCTTCTCTCAAAATGAGTTGCTTTCCTACGAAGATGGTTGATTGCAGCAAGTTCAAACTTTCCTCGTTGGTATAATCTAACAAGATGTACAACTTAGTAGATGGGTTCGTTTTCTGAAGTAGTTTCGTTATTAAAGAAAGATCTTTATTGCCAAACACTGTACTGTGTGAAATAAACTAGTTCTGCTCTCGGATTGAGTTGCTTTCCTATGAAGAGTGTTGAGTACAGCAAGTTCAAACCTTCCTCGTTTGTGTAATCTGACAAGATGTACAACTTGGTAGATTCCTTTCATTTCTAAGGACATTTCTATAGAAAAAAAAAAAATCTTCATTGCCTAACACTGTACTCTGTTAAATAAGCTAGTTCTTCCTCGGAATGAGTTGCTTTTCTAAGAAGAAGGTTGATTGCATGAAGTTCAAACTTTCCTCAATTGTGTAAACTCACAGGATATACAACTTAGTAGATTCATTTCATTTCTAATTTAGTTTCTATAGAAAAGAATCATCTTCATTGCCTAACACTGTACTGTGTGAGACAAGCTAGTTTTTCTCTCAAAATGAATTGCTTTCCTACGAAGACGTCTGATTGCAGCAAGTTCAAACTTTCCTCCATTGTGTAATCTAGCAACTTGCACAACTTAGTACATTCCTTTCATTTCTAATGTAGTTTCTATAGAAAAGAAACATGTTCATTGCCTAACACTGTACTGTGTGAAATAAGCTAGTTCTGATCTCGGAATGAGTTGCTGTTCTATGAAGATGGTTGAGTGCAGCAAGTTCAAACTTTCCCCTTTTTTGTAATCTAACAAGATGTACAACATTGTAGATTCGTTTCATTTCTAATGTAGTTTCTATAGAAAAGAAACATGTTCATTGCCTAACACTGTACTGTGTGAAATAAGCTAGTTCTGCTCTCAGAATGAGTTGCTTTCCTACAAAGAGGGTTGAGTGCAGCAAGTTCAAACTTTCCTCATTTCTGTAATCTAACAAGTTGTACAACTTAGTAGATTCTTTTCATTTCTAATGTAGTTTCTATAGAAAAGAAACATCTTCCATTGCCTAATACTGTACTGTGTGAAATAAGCTAGTTCTGCACTTGGAATGAGTTGCTTTTCTACCAAGAGGGTTGAGTGCAGCAAGTTCAAACTTTCCTTGTTTGTGTAATTTAACAAGATTTACAACTTAGTAGATTTGTTTCATTTCTAATGTAGTTTCTATGGAAAAGAAACATCTTCATTGCCTAAGACTGTACTGTGTGAAATAAGCTAGTTCTTCTCTCAGAATGAGTTGCTTTCCTACGAAGATGGTTGATTGCAGCAAGTTCAAACTTTTCTCATTGTCATAATCTAACAAGATGTACAACTTAGTAGATGCATTTGGTTTCTGAAGTTGTTTCCTTAGAAAAGAAAGATCTTCATTAACGAACACTGTACTGTGAGAAATAAGCTGGTTCAGTTCTCGTAATGAGTTGCTTTCCTATGAAGATGGTTGATTGCAGCAAGTTCAAACTTTCCTCGTTTTTGTAACCTAACAAGTTGTACAACTTAGTAGGTTCATTTAATTTCTAATGTAGTTTCTATAGAAAAGAAACATCTCCGTTGCCTAACACTGTACTGTGTGAAATAAGCTCTTTCTGCTCTCGGAATGAGTTGCTTTCCTACGAAGACGGTTGATTGCAGCAAGTTCAAACTTTCCTCGTTTGTGTAATCTAACAAGTTGTACAACTTAGTAGATTCTTTTCATTTCTAATGTAGTTTCTATAGAAAAGAAATATCTTCATTGCCTACCACTGTACTGTGTGAAATAAGCTAGTTCTGCTCTTGGAATGAGTTGCTTTTCTAAGAAGAGGGTTGCGTGCAGCAAGTTCAAACTTTCCTCGTTTGTGTAATCTAACAAGTTGAACAAGTGAGTAGATTTGTTTCATTTCTGATGTAGTTTCTATAGAAAAGAAACATCTTCATTGCCTAACACTGTACTGTGTGAAATAAGCTAGTCCTGCTCTCAGAATGAGTTGCTTTTCTTCGAAGAGTGTTCAGTGCAGCAAGTTCAAACTTTCCTCATTTCTGTAATAGAACAAGATGTACAACTTAGTAGAGTCATTTCATTTCTAATGTGGTTTCTAAGGAAAAGAAACATCTTCATTACCTAACACTGTACTGTGTGAAATAAGTTAGTTCTGCCTTGGAATGAGTTGCTTTTCTACGAAGTGTGTTGATTGCATCAAGTTCAAACTTTCCTCCTTTGTTTAATCTAACAAGATATACAGGTTAGTAGATTCGTTTCATTTCTAAGGTCGTTTCTATAAAAAAGAAACATCTTCATTGCCTAACACTGTACTGTGTTAAATAAGCTAGTTCTGCTCTCTGAGTTGCTTTCCTATGAATACGGTTGATTGCAGCAAGTTCATACTTTCCTTGCTTGTAAAAATCTAACAAGATTTACAAGTTAGTATATTCATTTAATTTCTAATGTAGTTTCTATAGAAAAGAAACATCTTCATTGCCGAAGACTGTATTGTGTGAAATAACCTTTCTCAGCTCTTTGAATGAGTTGCTTCTGTACGAACAAGGTTGATTACAGCAAGTTCCTACTTTCTTCATTTATACAATGTAACAAGGTGTACACCTTAGTAGCTTCGTTTCATTTCTAATACAGTTTCATAGGAGAAGAATCAACTTCATTGCCAAACACTGTACTGTGTGAAATAAGCTTATTCAGCTCTTTGAATGAGTTGCTTTCATACGAAGAGGGTGGATTATAGCAAAGTTCAAATTTTCTTCATTTATACAATCTAATAAATTGTAAAACTGAATAACTTCTTTTCATTTCTAATTTAGTTTCCTTAGAAAAGAAATATCTTCATTGCCGAACATGGTTTTGTGTGGAATAAGCTTGTTCAGCTCTTTGAATGTGTTGCTTTTGTATGAAGAGGTTTGATTATATCAAGTTGAAACATTCTACATTTGTACAATGTAATAAGATGTACAACTTAGTAACTTCATTTTGTTTCTAATATAGTGTCATAAGAAAAGTAACATCTACATTGCCAAACAGTGTACTGTGTGAAATAAGCTTGTTCTGCTCTTTTAATGAGTTGATTTTGTACCAAGTGGGTTGATTACAGAAAGTTCAAACTTTCCTCATTTGTTCAATCTAACAAGATGTACAACTTAGTAAATTCATTTCATTTGTAATGTAGTATCATAAGAAAAGAAACATCTACATTGTTGAACACTGTACTGAGTGAAATATGCTTGTTCAGCTCTTTCAATGAGTTGCTTTTGTACAAAGGGGATTGATTACAACAAGTTTAAACTTTCCTGGTTTGTACAATGTAAAAAGATGTACAACTTAGTAAATTCATTTCATTTCTAATGTAGTTATGTAAGAAAAGAAACATCTTCATTGCCTAATACTGTACTGTGTGCAAAGAGCTTGTTCTGCTCTTTGAATTAGTTGCTTTCATACGAAGAGGGTTGATTACAGCAAGTTTAAACTGTCTGAGTTTTTACAATGTAACAAGATGTACAACAGAGTAACTGTGTTTCAATTGTAATGTAGTTTTGTAAGAAAACAAACATCTTCATTGCCCAACACTGTACTGTGTGAATAAAGCTTGTTCTGCTCTTTGAATTAGTTCTGTTCATACAAAGAAGGTTGATTACAGCAAGTTCACACTTTCTTGGTTTGTACAATCTAACATTATGTACAACATAATAACTTCATTTTATTTCTAGTGTATTTTCTTAAGAAAAGAAACATTTTCATTTGCAAACACTCTACTTTGTGAAATAATCTCATTCAACTCTTTGAATGAATTGCTTTCATACGAAGAGGGTTTATTACAGCAAGTTCAAACTTTCTTGGTGTGTTCAAACTAACAAGATATAAAACTTACTAACTTATTTCATTTCTAATGTAGTTTTGTAAGAGAAGATCTTCATTGCTGAACACTGTACTTTGTGAAATAAGCTTGTTCAGCTCTTTGAATGAGTAGCTTTCTTACAAAGAGGGTTGATTACAGCAACTTTACACTTTCTTGGTTTGTACAATCCAACAAGATGTACAACTTAGTAACTTTGTTTCATTTCTAATGTAGTTTCGTAAGAAAAGAAACATCTTTATTGCCGAACACTGTACTGTGTGAATTAACCTTTTTCAGCTCTTTGAATGAGTTGTTTTTGTACAAACAGGGTTGATTACAGCCAGTTCAAACTTTATTAGTTTGTATAATCTAAGAAGATATACAACTTAATAACTTCATTTCATTTCTAATGTAGTTTCGTAAGAAAAAAAACATCTTCATTGCTGAACACTGTACTGTGTTAAATAAGCTTGTTCAGCTCTTTGAATGAGTTTCTTATGTACGAAGACGGTTGATTACAGCAAGTTCAAACTTTCTTCGTTTGAGCAACGTAACAATATGTACAACTTAGTAACTTTGTTTCATTTCTACTGTAGTTTTGTAAGAAAAGAACCATCTTCATTGCCAAACACTGTACTGTGAAAAATAAGCTTGTTCAGCTCTGTGAATGAGTTCCTTTCATACGAAGAATGAGTTCCTTTCATACAAAGAAGGTTGATTATAGCAAGTTCAAACGTTCTTCATTTGTACAATCTAACAAGATCTATAACTTATTAACTTCATTTAATTTATACTGTAGATTCGTAAGAACAGAAACATCTTCATTGCCAAACACTGTACTGTGTGAGATAAGCTTATTCAGCTCTTTAAATAAGTTGTGTTCATACAAAGAGTGTTCATTACAGCAAGTTTAAACTTTTGTGGTTTGAACAATCATAAAAGATGTACAACATAGTAACTTTTTTTCATTTATAATGGAGTTTTGTAAGAAACATCTTCATTGATGAACACTGTGCAGTGAGAAGTCAGCCTGTTCAGATCTTTGAATGAGTTGCTTTCCTACGAAGAGGGTTGATTACAGCAAATTTAAACGTTCTTGGTTTGTACAATCTAACAAGATGTAAAACTTAGTGACTTTGTTTCATTTCTAAGGTAGATTCATAAGAAAAGAAACATCTTCATTGCCAAACACTGCATTGTGTTAAATAAGCTTGTTCAGCTCTTTGAATGAGTTGCTTTTGTACGAAAAGGGTTGATTACAGCAAGTTCAAACTTTCTTCCTTTGTACAATCTAACAAGATGTATAAGTTAGTGACTTCGTTTCATTTCTAATGTAGTTTTGTAAGAAAAGAAACATCTTCATTGCCAAACACAGTACTGTGTGAAATAAGCTTTTTCAGCTCTTTGAATGATTTGCTTTTGTACAAAGAGGGTTGATTACAGCAAGTGTAAACTTTCTTGGTTTGTACAATCTAACAAGATGTATAACTTAGTAACTTCATTTCCTTTCTAATGTATTTCATAAGAAGAGAAACATCATCTTTGTTGAACACTGTACTGTGTGAAATGATTTAGTTCAGCTCTTTGAATGAGTTGCGTTTGTATGAAGAGTGTTGATTACAACAAGGTGAAACTTTCTTGGTTTGTACAATCTAACAAGATGAACAACTTAGTAAATTCATTTCATTTCTAATGTAGTTTCATAAGAAAAGAAACATCTTCATTTTCAAACACCGTACTGTGTGAAATAAGCTTGTTCATGTCTTTGAATGAGTTGCTTTCATGCAAAGAGGGATGATTAAGTAAGTTCAAACTATCTTAGTTGGTACAATATAACAAGATGTACAAGGTGGTAAATTCATTTCATTTCTAATGTACTTTCATAAGAAAAGAAACATCTTCATTGCCTAAGACTGTACTGCGTGAAGTAAGCTTGTTCAGCACTTTGAATAAGTTGCTTTCATACAAAGGGGGTTGATTACAGCTAGTTCAAACTTTCTTGGTTTGTACAATTTAACAAGGTGTTCAACTTAGTAACTTTGTTTCATTTCTAATGCAGTTTCTTAAGAAAATTCTTCATTCCGAACACTCTATTGTGTGAAATAAGCTTTTTTCAGCTCTTTGAATGAGTTGCTTTTGTACAGACAGTGTTGATAACACCAAGGTCTAACTTTCTTAATTTGTACAATCTAACAAGATGTACAACTTAGTAAACTCATTTCATTTCTAATGTATACTTGTAAGAAAAGAAACATCTTCATTGCCATACACTGTACTATGGTAAATAAGCTTGTTCAGCTCTTTTAATGAGATGTTTTCATACAAAGCAGGTGGATTACAGCAAGTTCAAACATTCCTGGTTTGTACAATCTAAAAACATGTACAACTTAGTAACTTCATTTAATTTCTAATGTAGTTTCATAAGAAAAGAAACATCTTCATTGTGAAACACTTTACTGTGTCAAATAAGCTTTTTCAGCTCTTTGAATTAGTTGCTTTCATACAAAGAGCATTGATTACAGCAAGTTCAAACATTCTTAGTTTGTACAATCTAAAAAGATGTACAAGGTAGTAAATTCATTTCATTTCTAATGTAGTATCATAAGAAAAGAAACATCTTCATTGCCAAACACTGTGTTGTGTGAAATAAGCTTGTTCAGCTCATTGAATGAGTTGCTATCATAAAAAGAGAGTTGATTACAGCAAGTTCAAACTTTCTTGGTTTATACAATTTAACAAGGTGTACAACTTAGTAACTTTGTTTCATTTCTAATGCTGTTTCGTAAAAAAAGAAACATCATCATTATGAACACTGTCCTGTGTGAAATAAGCTTGTTCAGCTCTTTGAATGAGGTGCTTTTGTACCAAGAGGGTTGATTACAGCAAGGTCTAACTTTCTTAGTTTATACAATCTAACAATATGTGCAACTTAGTAAATTCCTTTCATTTCTAATTTAGTTTTGTAAGAAAAGAAATATCTTCATGGCCGAAAACTGTACTATGGTAAATAAGCTTGTTCAGCTCTTGGAATGAGTTGCTTTTGTACAAAGGTGGTTGATTACAGAAATTTCAAACATTCCGGGTTTGTATAATATAACAAGATATACAACTTAGGAACTTCATTTAATTTCTAATGTACTTTCATAAGAAAAGAAATAATCTTCATTGCCAGACACTGTACTGTGAAATAAGCTTGTTTGCTCTTTAATTAGTTGCTTTTGTACGAAGAGGGTTGATTACAGCAAGTTCAAACTTTCTTGGTTTGTACAATCTATCAAGATGGACAACATAATAGCTTTTTTTCATTTCTAATGTAGTTTCATAAGAAAACAAACATCTTCATTGCCTAAGACTGTACTACGTGAAGTAAGTTTGTTCAGCACTTTGAATAAGTTGCTTTCATACAAAGGGGGTTGATTACAGCAAGTTCAAACATTCTTGATTTGTACAATCTAACAAGATGTACAACTTAGTAACTTCATTTAATTTCTAATGTAGTTTCATGAGAAAAGAAACATCTTCATTGTCGAACACTGTACTGTGTGAAATAAGCTTGTTCAGCTCTTTGAATGAGTTGCTTTCATATGAACAGGGTTGATTACAGCAAGTTCAATCTTTTTCAGTTTGTACAATGTAACAAGATGTACAACTTAGTAACTGTGTTCCATTTCTGATGTAGTTTTGTAAGAAAAGAAACATCTTCATTCTGAACACTGTTATTGTGTGAAATAAGCTTGTACAGCTCTTTGAATGAGTTGTGTTCATACAAAGAAGGTTGATTACAGCAAGTTCACACTTTCTTGTTTTGTACAATCTAACAATATGTACAGCACAATAACTTCATTTCATTTCTAGGGTAGTTTTGTAAGAAAAGAACACTTTACTTTGTGAAATAATCTTGCTCAGCTCTATGAACGAGTTGCTTTTGTATGAAGAGGTTCATTACAGCAAGTTCAAACTTTCTTGATGTTTTCAATATAACAAGATATAAAACTTACTAACTTCATTTCGTTTCTATTGTAGTTTTATAAGAGAAGAAACATCTTCATTGCTGAACACTGTACTGTGTGAAATAAGCTTATTCAGCTCTTCGAATGAGTGGCTTTTGTACAAAGTGGGTTGATTACAGAAACTTTAAACTGTCTTGTTTTGTACAATCTCACAAGATGTAAAACTTAATAACTTCATTTCTTTTATAATATATTTCATAAGAAAGGGACCATCTTCATTTCTGAACACTGTACTGTGTGAAATAACCTTTTTCAGCTCTTTGAATGAGTTGCTTTCATACAAATGGGGTTGATTACAGCAAGTTAAAACTTTATTATTTTGTATACTCTAAGAATATGTACAACTTAGTAACTTCGTTTCATTTCTAATGTAGTTTCATAAGAAAAGAAACATCTTCATTGCTGAACACTGTACTGTGTGAAATAAGCTTGTTCAGCTCTGTGAATGAGTTCCTTTCACACAAAAAATGTTGATTACAGTGAGTTCAAACTTTCTTCCTTTGAACTATCCCACAAGATGTACAACTTAGTAACTTCATTTCATTTCTACTGTAGATACGTAAGAAAAGAAACATCTTCATTGCCAAACACTTTACTGTGTGAAATAAGCTTGCTCAGCTCTTTGAATGAGTTGCATTCATACAAAGAATGTTCATTACAGCAAGTTTAAACTTTTGTGGTTGTAACAATCAAAAAGGGTGTACAACTTAGTAACTTCATTTCATTTCTACTGTAGTTTTGTAAGAAAAGAAACATCTTCATTTCCAAACACTGTACTGTGTGAAATAAGCTTGTTTAGCTCTTTCAATGAGTTGCTTTCATAAAATGGCATTTATTACCACAAGTTCAAACATTCTTGGTTTGTACAATCTAAAAAAGTGTACTACTTTTCAACTTTGTTTCGTTTCTAATGAAGTTTTGTAAGAACAGGAACATTTTCATTGCAGAACACTGTACTGTGTGAAATAAGCTTGTTCAGCTCTTTAAATGAGTTGCTTTTGTACGAAGAGGGTGGACTACATCAAGTTCAAACTTTCTTCATTTAAAAATCTAACAAGATGTACAACTTAGTAACTTCATTTCATTTCTAATGTAGTTTTGTAATAAAAGAAACATTCTATGCCAAACACTCTACTGTGTGAAATAAGCTTGTTCAGCTCTTTAAATGAGTTGTGTTTATAAGAAGAAGGTTGATAACAGCAAGTTCAATCTTTCTTATTTTATACAATATAAGAAGATATACAACTTTGTAACTTCATTTCATTACTAATGCAGTTTTGTTAAAAAAGAAACATCCTCATTGCCTAACACTGAACTTTGTGAAATGAGCTAGTTTAGCTCTTTGAATGAGTTGTGTTCATACAAAGAGGATTGATTACAGCAAGTTTAAACTTTCTTGGTTTATACAATCTAGCAAGATGTACAACTTAGTAACATCGTTTCATTTCTACTGTAGTTTCATAAGAAAAGAAACATCTTCAATGCAGAACACTGTACTGTGTGCAATAAGTTTGTTCTGCTCTTTGAATTAGGTGCTTCCATACAAAGAGGTTTGATTAAAGCGAGTTCAAACTTTCTTAGTTTGTACAATTTAGCAAGATGTACAACTTAGTAAATTCATTTCATTTCTAGTGTAGTTTCATAAGAAAAGAAACATCTTCATTGCTGAACACTGTACTGTGTGAAATAAGCTTGGTCAGCTCTTGGAATGTGTTGCTTTCGTACAAAGGGGGTTGATTACAGCAAGTTCAATCATTCTTGGTTTGTGCAATCTAACAAGATGTACAACTTAGTAACTTCGTTTAATTTCCAATGTAGTTTTGTAAGAAAAGAAACATCTTCATTGCTTAACACTTTAATGTGAAATAAGCTTCTTCAGCTCTTCAAATATGTTACTTTCATATAAATAGTGTTGACTATAGCAAGTTCAAACTTTCTTAGTTTGTACAATCTAACAAGATATACAACTTAGTATATTCGTTTCATTTCTAATATAGTTTCACAAGAAAAGAAACATCTTCATTGCTGAACACTGTACTATGTGAAATAAGCTTGTTCCGCTCTCGGAATGTGTTGCTTTTGTACAAAGGGGGTTAAGATACAGCAAGTTCAATCATTCTTAGTTTGTGCAATCTAACAAGATGTACAACTTAGTAACTTCGTTTAATTTCCAATGTAGTTTCATAAGAAAAGAAACATCTTCATTGCTGAACACTTTAATGGGAAATAAGCTTCTTCGGCTCTTTGAATGTGTTACTTTCGTATAAACAGTATTGATTACAGCAAGTTCAAACTTTCTTAGTTTGTACAATCTAACAAGATGTACAACTTAGTAAATTCATTTCATTTCTAATGTAATTTCTTAAGAAAAGATACATCTTCATTGTCGGACACTGTACTGTGTGAAATAAGCTTGCTCCGCTCTTTGAATGAGTTGCTTTTGTACGAAGAGGGTGGATTACAGCAAATTCAAAATTTCTTCATTTGTATAATCTAACAAAATGTACAACTTAGTAATTTCATTTCATTTGTAATGTAGTTTCACAAGAAAATAAACATCTTCTATGCTGAACACTGTTCTGTGTGAAATTAGCTTGTACAGCTCTTTGAATGCGTTGTGTTTATAAGAAGAAGGTTGATTACTGCAAGTTCAAACTTTCTTGGTTTGTAAAATATAATAAGATATGCAACTTTGTTTCATTTCTAATAAAGTTTTGTTAGAAAAGAAACATCTTCATTGCTGAGCACTATACTTTATGAAATAAGCTTGTTCAGCTCTTTGAATTAGTTGCTTTCATATGAAGAGGGTTGATTACGCAAGTTCAAACTTTCTTAGTTTGTACATTGTACAACAGAGTAACTGTGTTTCACTTGTAATGTAGTTTTGTAAGAAAAGAAACATCTTCATTCCAAACACTGTACTGTGTGAAATAAGCTTGTTCATCTCTTTGAATGAGTTGTGTTCATAGAAAGAAGGTTGATTACAGCAAGTTCACAATTTCTTGGTTTGTATAATCTAACAATATGTACAATATAGTATCTTCATTTCATTTCTAGTGTAGTTTCTTAAAAAAGAAACATTTTCATTGCCAAATACTGTACTTTGTGAAAT
The DNA here is from genome assembly GCA_036365145.1 of Orientallactaga sibirica. Classification (NCBI taxonomy): domain Eukaryota; kingdom Metazoa; phylum Chordata; class Mammalia; order Rodentia; family Dipodidae; genus Orientallactaga; species Orientallactaga sibirica. The sequence continues at coordinate 196,510 of JAEOAD010002857.1, forward strand.
AATCTTGCTCAGCTCTTTGAATGAGTTTCTTTTCATACGAAGAGGGTTGATTACAGCAAGTTCAAACTTTCCTCATTTGTTCAATCTAACAAGATGTACAACTTAGTAAATTCATTTCATTGCTAATGTAGTATCATAAGAAAAGAAACATCTACATTGCTGAACACTGTACTGAGTGAAATATGCTTGTTCAGCTCTTTCAATGAGTTGCTTTTGTACAAAGGGGATTGATTACAGCAAGTTCAAACTTTCTTAGTTTGTACAATCTAACAAGATATACAACTCAGTAAATTCGTTTCATTTCTAATGTAGTTTCTTAAGAAAAGAAACATCTTCATTTCCAAACACTGTACTGTGTGAAATAAGCTTGTTCAGCTCCTTGAATGAGTTGCTTTCATAGAAGACAGTTGATTACAGCAAGTTCAAATTTTCTTCATTTGTAAAATCTAACAAGATGTACAACTTAGTAACTTCGTTTCATTTCTAATGTGGTTTCGTAAGAAAGAAACATCTTCATTGCTAAACACTGTATTGTGTGAAATAAGCTTGCTCAGCTAATTGAATGAGTATTTTTCGTAGGAAGAGGGTTGATTACAGCAAGATCAAACTTTCTCCATTTGTACAATCTAACAAGAAGTACAACTTAGTAACTTCATTTCATTTCAAATGTGGTTTCATAAGAAAAGAAACATCTTCATTGCTGAACACTGTACTGTGTGAAATGAGCTTGTTCAGCTCTTTTAATGAGTTGCTTTTGTATGAAGAGGGTTGATTACAGGAATTTCAAGCTTTCTTTGTTTGTACAATCTGACAAGATGTACAATGTACTAACTTTGTTTCATTTCCAATGTAGTTTTGTAAGTAAATAAACACCTTCGTTGCTGTTCACAGTACTGTCAGAAATAAGCTTGTTCAACTCTTTGAATGAGTTGCTTTGGCAAGAAGAGGGTGGAGCAGAGTAAGTTCAAATGTTCTTGGTTTGTGCATTCTAACAAGATGTATAATTTAATAACTTCATTTCATTTCCAATGTAGTTTCATATGTAAACAAACGTCTTCATTGTCGAACACTGTCCTGTCTGAAATAAGCTTGTTCAACTCTTTGAATGAGTTGCTTTCGTATGAAGTGGGTTGAATACAACAAGATCAAACTTTCTTTGTTTGTGCAATCTTCCAAGATATATAACTTAGTAAATTCAATTCATTTCCATCGTAGTTTACTAAGTAAATAAACACCTTCATTGCTGAACCCTGTACTGTCTGAAATAAGCTTGTTCAATGCATTGAATTAGTTGTCTTTGAACGAAGAGGGCGAATGAAGAAAGTTCATACTTGTTTGTGCAATCTAACAATATGTGTAACATTGTATCTTCATTTCATTTCAATTGTAGTTTGGTTTGTAAATAAACACCCTCATTGCTGATCAATGCTCTGTCTGAAATAAGCTTTTTCAACTCTTTGAATGAGTTGCTTTCCTACCAAGAGGGTTAAGCAGAGCAAGTTCAAATTTTCCTTGTTTGTTTAATCTAACAATATGTATAACTTATTAAGTTTGATTAATTTCCATCGTATTTTCCTAAGTAAGTAAACAACTTCGTTGCCAAACACTGTACTGTCTGAAATAAGCTTGTTCAACTCTTTGGATGAGTTGCTTTCCTAAGACAAGGGTGGAGCAGAGCAAGTTAAACGTTCTTGGTTTGTGAAATCTAACAAGATGTATTACTTAGTAAGTTTGTTTCATTTCCAAAGTAGTTTCTTAAGTAAATAAACACCTTCATCGCTCTTCACAGTACTGTCAGAAATAAGCTTGTTCAACTCTTTGAATGAGTTGCTTTGGTATGAAGAGGGATGAATACAGCAAGATCAAACATTCTTTGTTTGTGCAATCTAGCAAGATATATAAATTAGTAAATTCAATTCATTTACATCATAGTTTCCTAAGTAAATAAACACCTTCATTGCCAACCACTGTACTGTCTGAAATACAATATTTGTATGAGATGCCTTTGTACTAAGAGGGTTGAATACAGCTAGTTCAAACTCTCCTTGTTTGTGCAATCTAACAAGATGTATAACTTAGTAAGTTCATTTCACTTACAATGTAGTTTTGTAGGTAAATAAACACTTTCATTGCTGAACACTGTTCTGTCTGAAATAAGCTTGTTCAACTCGTTGAATTAATTGGTTTTGTATGCAGTGGGTTGAATACAACAAAATGAAACTTTCTTTGTTTGTGCAATCTACCAATGTGTATAGCTTAGAAAATTCAATCCATTTCCATCATAGTTTCCTAAGTAAATCAACACATTCATTGTCAAACACTGTACTCTCTCAAATAAACTTGCTAAACTCATTGAATGAGTTGTTTTTATAAGAAAAGGTTTGAATGCAGCAAGTTCAAACTTTCCTTGTTTGTGCAATCTAACAACATATGTAACTTAGTATCTTCCTTTAATTTCCATCATAGTTTGGTAAGTAAATAAACACCTTATTTCCAAACACTGTACTGTCTGAAATAAGCTTGTTCAACTCTTTGAATGAGTTTCTTTCATACAAAGAGGGTTGAATACAGCAAGTTGGAACTTACTTTGTTTGTAAAATCTAAGAAGATTTATAACTTAGTAACTTTGTTTCATTTCCAACATAGATTGGTAAGTAAATAAACACCTTCATTGATGAAGACCGTTCTATCTGAAATAAGCTTCTTCAACTCTGTGAATGAGTTGCTTTTGTACGAAGAAAGTTCAATATAGCAAATTCAAACTTTCCTTGTTTGTGCAACCCAACAAGGTGTGTAACATAGTAGCTTTGTAAGCTTTGTTTCATTTCCATCATAGTTTTGTAAATAAAGAAACACCTTCATTCCCGAATGCTGTCCTGTCTGAAATAACCTTATTCAACTCTTTGAATGAGTTGCTTTTACAAAGAGTGTTGAATACAGCAAGTTCAAACTTTCCTTGTTTGTGTAATCTAACAAGATTTATAACTTAGTAACTTAGTTTCATTTCCACTGTAGTTTTGTAGGTAAATAAACACCTTCAAAGATATACACAATACTGTCAGAAATAAGCTTGTTCAACTGTTTCAATGAGTTGCTTTCAAACGAAGAGGGTGGGGCAGAGCAACTTCAAACCTTCTTGGTTTGTGCAATCTAACATGTTGTATAACTTAGTAACATCGTTTCATTTCCAACATAGTTTTGTAAGTAAATGAACACCTTCAACTGAACACTGTACTGTCCAAAATAAGCTTGTTCAACTCTTTTAATAAGTTGCTTTCATACAAAGAGTGTTGAAGACAGCAAGTTGAAACTTTCCTTGTTTATATAATCTAACAAAATGTATAAGTTAGTAACTTCATTTCATTTCCAAAGTAGTTGTGTAGGTAAATAAACACCTTCATTGCCAAATTCTGTTCTGTCTGAAATAAGCGTGTTCAACTCTTTGAATGAGTTGCTTTTGTACAAAGTGGGTTGAATAGAACAAGATCAAACTTTCTTTATTTGTGCAAACTACCAAGATGTATAAGTTGGTAACTTTGTTTCAATTCCAAAATAGTTCCTAAGTAAATAATCACCTTCATTGCTAAACACTGTACTGTCTGAAATAAGCTTCTTCAACTCTTTGGATGAGTTGCTTTCATACGAAGACGGTGGAGCAGAGCCAGTTCAAACGTTCTTTTTGCAATCTAACAAGATGTATAACTTAGTAACTTCATTTCATTTCCAACGTAGTTTCCTAAGTAAATTAACACCTTCATTGATGAACACTGTCCTGTCTGAAATAAGCTTGTTCAACTCTTTGAATGAGTTGCTTTCATACAAAGAGGGTTGAGCATAGTAAGTTCAAATTTTCCTTGTTTGTGCAATCTACCAAGATGGGTAACTCAGTAACTTCATTTCATTTCCAGCATAGTTTTGTTCAAAGAGTTGAACAAGCTTATTTCAGACAGGACAGTTCTTGGCAGTGAAGGTGTTTATTTACTTACCAAACTACAATGACAATGAAATGAAGACACTAAGTTATACATCTTGGTAGATTGCACCAACAAAGCAAGTTTTATCTGGTTGTATTCAACCCACTTCATACAAAAGCGACTCATTCAATAGGTTGAACAAGCTCATTTCAGACAGAACAGTGTTTGGCAATGAAGGTGTTTATTTACCTACAAACTACATTGGAAATGAAATGAACTTACTAAGTGATACATCCTGTAAGATTGCACAAACAAGGAGAGTTACTAGAAACTGTTACTAGAAAATTTTCAGTGCCTGGGATGGCATACCTTCCAGTGAATTGTTGGCCAAGGAGGTCCTGGAAGCCTCCAAAACATTAAAGGCTATTGCCAAAGCCCTTTTTTCCCTTGAGAAACAGATAGTAAGCCCCTATTGCTGAAGACATCTCTTGCCTGAGAGGCAAGGTTGCTGAGAAAGCAAGCTGGTGCTGAACAGAAAACCTTCTCCCTGTAGGCCAGCCAACAGAAATCTGGAAAAAGCTGCACTGCATGCAGCCATTTGGGACACAGAATTCATCAGCAGTGAAAACAGTGGACACTAAATATTCAAGTTTGGCCATACAGGCCCAATGACTGAATGGGTGCAATAGTGGCATGTCTGCTCTTGGGGTAACTAACTGCTCCATAATTGGACTGAAGGCCCTCTCTATGGGAGGGAATACTTACCTGGTACTGAAAAAGCTAAGCAAAAGTCTATGGCAGGGGAGGTCTGGCTAAATGTATATATTATTCCCACCAAGCTGCCCTGAAAGCACTACACTTAATGTTCATAGTCACATATTAATGCTACTCTCACTTCTGGATAGAGAAGCTTCTCTTTTCATATGGCGGTGACCACTGGGATGACCCAAAAGGCAACATAGTGCTGACAAGAAGGGATGGAGGAGTGCCCAGTACTGAAACACCTCTGTCACACCCTCCAAGGCTCAGGGACCATTGCGGAAGATGGGGCAGATAGAATGGAAGAGCCAAAGGAAGGTTATGACTCCTTACAATGCAATTGCCCAGACAGAAATTGGCCTCAATATCCATGACCTTGCAGTGCCTAGCAATACCTTCACAAGACCCTCATAATAGAAGAAAAAGATGATGACATCAAATTAAAAAAGAGACTAATGGAGAGAGGGAGGGGATATGATGGAGATTGGAGTTCTAAAGGGGTATGGGGGCAGGGGAGGGAAATATCACGCATTTATTGTATGTAACTATAGAAGATGTCAATAAAAAATTTAAAAACCTACACTGGAAATGAAATGAAGATACTACATTATACATCATGTTAGATTACACAAACAAGGAAAGTTTCAACTTGCTGTATTCAACCCTCTTCGTATGAAAGCCACTCACTCAAAGAGTTGAACAAGCTTATTTCAGTCAGTCCAGTGTTCAGCAATGAAGGTGTTTATTTACTTACAAAACTACCTTGGAAATGAAATGGAGTTAGTAAGTTATACATCTTGTTAGATTGCATAAACAAAGAAAGTTTGTTCCTGTTGTTTGTTCCACCCACTTCAAATGAAAGCAACTCATTCAAAGAGTTAAACAAGCTTATTTCAGACAGAACAGTTTTCACCAATGAAGGTGTTTATTTACCTACAAAACTATGCTGGAAATGAAACTAACTTACTAAGTTATATGTCTGGTTATATTGCACAAACAAGGAGAGTATGAACTTGCTGTATTCAAACCTCTTCATACTAAAGAAACTCATTCAAAGAGGTGAACAAGCTTATTTCAGAAAGTATAGTGTTTGGCAATGAAGGTGTTTATTTACTTAGGAAACTAAAATGGAAATGAATTGAATTTAGTTCGTTATACATATTGGTAGATTGCACAAAAAGGAAAGTTTAATCTTGCCGTATTCAAACCTTTTGGTACAAAAGCAACTCATTCAAAGAATTGAACATGCTAATTTCAGCCAGTAAAGAGTTCAGTAATGAAGGTGTTTATTTACTTACAAAAGTATGTTGGAAATGAAACTAAGTTATCCATCTTGTGAGATTGCACAACCCAGGAAAGTTTGAACTTGCTCTGCTCAACACTCTTTGTTCGAAAGCAACTCATTCAAAGAGTTGAACATGGGCTGGAGAGATGGCTTAGGGGTTAAGGCGCCTGCCTCCTAACCCTAAGAACACTGGTTCCAATCTCCAGCGGTTCCAATCTCCAGGTCCCACGTTTAGCCAGATGCAAAGTGATGCAAGGGCACAAGGCCGCACTTGACCACAAGGGGGCGCACACATCTGGATTTCATTCACAGCAGCTGAGACACTGCTCGCACGCCCATCTCTGTCTCCTCTCTCTCTCTCTCTTTCTCTCTCTCTCTCTGTCTGTCTCTCTCTCCAAAAAAATAAAAAAAAAAAAAAAAAAAACAAAGAGTTGAACATGCTAATTTCAGCCAGTAAAGAGTTCAGTAATGAAGTAGTTTATTTACGTATGAAACTATGTTGGAAATGAAACGAAGTTACTAAGTTATCCATCTTGTGAGATTGTACAAACAAGGAAAGTTTGAACTTGTTTTATTCAACCCTCTTCGTACAAAAGCAACTCATTCAAAGAGTTGAACAAGCTTATTTCAGACAGTACAGTGTTTAGCAAAAAGGTGTTTATTTAGTTACAAAACTACATTGGAAATGAAACGAAGGTACTAAGTTATACATCTGTACACTCTATCCAATCTGCAAAAGAAGCTCATCCAAATGTTATGCAATTTCTAATTTTGCATACATGAACATTTCGAACAAAAAGGCCTGCTGATGTTGTGTTATAGTAAAGAAGAAATACATTCATTTTCTTTAAAGGTTGAGAATATTGGAGTGGAGTTTCATTACACAATAACACGTTGTTCTAAAGTGAACTCACATACATGATTGAAATTTGGTAATTCTGACTTTGGATATAAATGAGTGTATGTCCCTGTAAAAATCTCATAGACTGTTAAGGATCTTGGAAACAAACAGTCATACATTACTTCTTTCAAACACTATTGTGTTTTGGAATCGAGTACTTACTTATCAAATGGGATCAGAAATGAAATAAAAGTACAACATAATACATTGTATTAGATAGTATAAATCAATGAAGTTCAAAGTTAGCACATTCCATGTCCAATATGCAAAAGAAACTCAACCAATTCATACTCATTTGCTCAGTTTACATAAATGAATATTTCTAATCCAAAGGCCTGTTGTTATTGTTTTATAATAAATATGAACAGCATTTATTTTGTCTAAAGTTTGAGAATACTGGAGTGCAGTTTGCTTAAACAATAACACATAGGTCTAGAGTGAACAGAAATACGTGACTGAAACTATATAATTCAGATGTAGGTTACAAATGAGTGCACAATGATGTAAAAGTCTCACAGAGTGCAAAGGAGCTTGGAAACAAGTAGACTTACATTACTTTTTCAAACACTATGGCATTCTGCAATCAGGCACTTACTGAACTTAACAAATGACAAAAGAAATGAAATGAACTTACAACCTAATCGATCGTGTTACATAGTGAAAATCAATGAATTTTGTGATGGTTAAGTTTGTGTCAACTTAATTTGTTTAGGAATCCACAGACATTCCTCATAAGTGTGTCTCTGAGGTTGCCTCTAGGAATAATCCTTCCTCCATGGTGAGCCCTTCCCCCAGAGTGGGCGGCCCCTCTTGGAGGAAGGGGTTGGTTGATAAAAAAAGCTCTGGGAAGACAGGCTCTCTCTCTCTCCTCCCACCTGGCTGCAGGTGCTGCTTGCTGTTCTCTGCTTGGTGCTTGCAGCTTGGTGCTTGCTGCTTTCCAGGATGAACTGAAGAGCAGCATCTCTCCAGGATGCCTTCAGGTCTTCAGTGCCAGATTGGGACTGCTGAGGCATCCAGCCTCATGGACTGAGCAACTACCAGGTTTCTTGACTCTCATGCCTGTAACCTGCTATTGCTGGACTGTTGTAAGCTAATCCAATAAATTTCCTTATGATACAATTCATTCTATCCATTCTGTTCCTCTAGAGAACCTGACTAGTACAGATTGTGGTACTAGAAGTGGTTCTAGAGAAACAGAATGGTAAGGATGGATTTCTGTAGTGGGGTTGGTGCTCTGTGGAGTTGGTTCTCCAACTTCACTGCCACTAAAGGCTCTACTGGTAATAAGGAGAGCAGTTAAACTGGTAATAAGGAGGGTACTAATAATCCATGGTGTGCACTATTTAAAGAACTCCATGAGATTGATGTATTTAGTGATTCTGAGTCATATCTTGTGAAGAGCAAGTAATTTAGTGACTCTGTATCTAGAACTTTTGAATATTTGTGGAAAAGTAAGACGAATGATGATGCTGGATGGTTTCATCTGGCATCTCTAGATAAACTGCTGGGAGAAAAGCAGAAGCTCCAAAAGGAAATTTCCAAGCTTCAGACCCACATACATGATATGAAGGTTTCTAAGAGTGCCCTGGAGGAGAATCTCCTCTCTGGTCAGAACAGGGCTCCAATTACAGAAAACCAAACTCAAGCTCTCATTGTAAGATTGGCTAACTTTCACTGTAAGCTCAATTCCCAGCCTCACATGCTATCAGAAGTTAAAGTGAGGGCACTGATTGGAAAAGAGTGGGATCCTATGACTTGGGATGGGGATGTATGGGAAGACCCTGAAGAATCTGGAAACATTGAACTCTCAGATTCTGAAGAAGTTGTTTTGCATGAGAATGTGGCTTCCCCTCCTTTGGCTGAAGTTGTAGCCCCACCCCCTAAAGTATTGCCCTCTCCACACTTGCCTGAGAGAATCAGGCCTTTGTCTGAGGAAGCAGCAATGACCCTCCCTGCAGGAGATGCTGTTGCTTCTCAAAGCCCACCCATCTTTGCCTCTAGGCCTATAAGAAGGTGTAAGGCTAGGCATGCCCCTAAAGGGGAGTTAGAAAACATGACTCAAGAGGAAGTGTGATACACCCCTAAAGAACTTCAGGAGCTTTCTAACTTGTACAGGCAGAAGCATGGGGAATATGTGTGGGAATGGATTTTAAGGGTGTGGGATGATGGCAGAAGGAATATAAGATTAGATCAGGCTGAATTTATTGAAATGGGCCCACTGACCAGAGATTTTAGATTTAACGCTGAAGCTCATGCAGTTGGAAGAGGTGCCAAGAGTTTATTTGATTGGTTGGTTGGAGTATGGATCCAAAGATGGTCTACTGTGAATGAGCTCCAGCTGCCTGATATCCCTTGGCTTAATGTTGATGAAGGGATTAAAAGGCTCAAAGAACTTGGAATGCTGGAGTGGATTAACTATGTAAAATCATCTTTAAGCCCACAATGGGAGCATCCAGAAGATGTGCCCTTCACTAAGACTATAAGCAAACGATTTGTGAGGGGGAGCCCCAGCATACTTAAAGTCCTCAATCATTGGTCTTTTATGTAAAGAAGACATCACAGTGGGAGCTGCAGTTGCTGCATTAGGTGACTTAGATGCAATGGGTCTAATTGGCTCTCGGGGTAACAAGGGCCAAGTATCAGCACTGAATCTCCAAAGGCAAGGTGAGCATGTTTACTGTAATGAAACAGCGCAGACAAAACAATGCTCGTAACAGTATGACTCATGTAGACCTCTGGTACTGGCTGATTAAAAATGGTGTTCCCAGAAGTGAAATAGAAAAAAAAAAAAACCTACTAAGCTCCTGCTTGATCTGTATAAGCAGAAAAGTTCCAGAGCAAAGGAAAGGCCACTTTGAATTATAGCAACAGAGAATCAAGGCCTCTTAGCCAGTTTCCAGACTTGAGCCAGTTTACAGATCCTGAGCCCCTTGATTGAAGGAGTGGCTGGGTCCCTTTGAGGAAGGACCCTCCCATAATCCCCAAAAGTTTCAATATCAAGCTTAGTCCTATCCTTCCTCAGAGGGACCTGTGGCCTTTTGCTAGGGTAATTGTACACTGGGGAAAAGGAAATAATTAGACTTTCCGGGGCTTACTGGACACTGGCTCTGAATTGACATTGATTCCAGGAGACCCCAAACGACATTGTGGCCCTCCAGTTAAAGTAGGTGCTTATGGAGGTCAGGTGATCAATGGAGTTTTGGTGAATGTTATACTGACAGTAGGTCCAGTGGGTCCCCAAACTCATCCTGTGGTTATTTCCCTGGTCCCAGAATGCATAATTGGGATAGATATACTTAGGAGTTGGCAGAACCCACACATTGGTTCCTTGACTTGTGGGGTGAGGGCCATTATGGTTGGAAAGGCCAAATGGAAGCCATTGGAGCTCCCTCTACCAGGGAAAATAGTGAACCAGAAACAGTATTGCATCCCTGGAGGAACTGCAGAGATTAATGCCACTATAAAGGACTTGAAGGATGCAGGGGTGGTGGTTCACACCACATCTCCCTTTAACTCTCCTATTTGGCCTGTTCAGAAGACAGACGTATCCTGGAGAATGACAGTGGATTATCGGAAACTTAATCAGGTGGTGACTCCAATTGCAGCTGCTGTACCAGATGTGGTTTCTTTACTTGAGCAGATTAACACATCTCCTGGTACCTGGTATGCAGCTATTGATCTTGCAAATGCTTTCTTCTCCATACCTCTCTATAAGGACCACCAAAAGCAACTTGACTTCGGCTGGCAAGGTCAGCAATACATGTTTACTGTGTTACCTCAAGGTTATATTAACTCTCCAGCCCTGTGTCATAGCTTAGTTCACAGGGATCTTGATCACCTGTGCCTTCCACAAGGTGTCACATTTGTCCATTATATCGATGATATTATGCTGATTGGATTGAATGAACAGGAGGTGGCAGCCACTCTGGAGTTTCTGGTACAGCATATGCGCATCAGAGGATGGGAAATAAATCCATCCAAAATTCAAGGACCTTCCACCTCCATGAAATTTCTAGAAGTTCAGTGGTGTGGGGCATGCAGGGATATTCCTTCTAAGGTGAAGGATAAGTTGTTGCACTTTGCCCCTCTTACCACTAAGAAGGAAGCACAACATCTAGTAGGCCCATTTGGATTTTAGAGAGCACATTCCTCACTTGTGTGTGTTACTCCATCCCATATACCAAGTGACTCGGAAAGCTACTAGTTTTCAGTGGGGCCCAGAACAAGAGAAGGGTCTTAAGCAGGTCCAGGCTGCTGTGCAGGCTGCTCTGCCACTTGGACCATATGATCCAGCAGATCCAATGATACTTGAGGTGTCAGTGGCAGATAGGGATGCCATTTGGAGCCTTTGGCAGGCCCCATAGGTGAATCACAATGGAGGCCCTTGGGATTCTGGAGCAAGGCCCTGCCATCATCTGCAGACAATTATTCTCCCTTTGAGAGACAGCTCTTGGCCTGCTATTGGCCCTTAGTAGAAACTGAACACTTGACAATGGGCCATCAAGTTATTATGCCACCTGAGCTGCGAATTATGAGCTCGGTGTTATCTGACCCACTAGACCATAAAGTTGGACATGCACAACAGCAGTCCATCATAAAGTGGAAGTGGTTTATCTGTGATTGGGCTCGAGCAGGCCCTGAAGGCATGAGTAAGTTACATGAGGAGGTTGCCCAAATGCCTATGGTTGCTACTGCTGCTTCAATGCCTTCTGTCCCCAAGAATGCACCTATGGCATCATGGGGTGTGCCCTATGATCAGTTGACTGGAAGAGGAGAAGACTAGGGCATGGTTTACAGATGGTTCAGCATGTTATGCGGGCATGTCCCAGAAGTGGACAGCTGCAGCATTAGAACCCCTTTCTGGGACAACTCTGAAGGACTGTGGTGAAGTCTTCACAATGGGCAAAACTACAGGCAGTACACATGATTGTGCATTTTACTTGCAAGGAAAAATGGCCAGATGTGTGGTTATACACTGATTCATGGGCTGTGGCCAATGGTTTGGCAGGATGATCTGGGACTTGGAAGGAGCATGAATCGAAAATTGGTGAAAAGGACATTTGGGGAAGGTGTATGTTGATAGAGCTCTCTGAATGGGCAAAGAATATAAAGATACTTGTGTCCCATGTTAATGCTCATCAGAAGGTGACCTCATCAGAGGAGGACTTTAATAATCAAGTGGTCAACCTCTTTCCTCAGCCACCCCTGTCATTGCCCAATGGGCCCAAGAACAAAGTGGCCATGGTGGCAGGGATGCAGGTTATGCATGGGCCCAACAGCATGGACTTCCACTAACTAAGGCTGACCTGGCTACTGCTGCTGAGTGCCAAATCTGCCAGCCAGCAGAGACCAACTCTGAGCCCCCAATATGGTAGCATTCCACTGGGTGACCAGCCAGCAACTTGGTGGCAAGTTGACTATATTGGACCTCTTCCATCATGGAAAGGGCAGTGTTTTGTCCTTACTGGAATAGACACTTATTCTGGGTATGCATTTGCTTTTCCTGCATGTAATGCTTCTGCCAAAACTACCATCTGTGGGCTTACAGAATGCCTTATCTACCATCATGGAATTCCACATAGCATTGCTTCTGTCCAAGGAGCTCATTTCACAGCCAAGGAAGTACAGCACTGGGATCATGATCATGGAATTCACTGGTCTTACCATGTGCCCCACCACCCTGAAGCAGCTGGTTTGATAGAGCGGTGGAATGGCCTTTTAAAGAAACAGATGCAGTGCCAACTAGGTGGCAATAGCTTGGAGGGCTGGGGGGCGTGTCCTCCAGCAGGCTGTATATGCTCTGAATCAGCATCCTATATATGGTGCTGTTTCTCCTATAGTTCGGATTCATGGGTCCAGGAATCAAGGGGTGGAAATGGGAATGGTATCACTTACCATCACCCCAAGTGACCCATTAGCCAAATTTTTGCTTCCTGTACCCACAACCTTATGCTCTGCTGGCCTAGAGGTCTTGGTTCCAGAGGGGGGAGTGCTTTCGCCAGGAGGCACAAAGAACATTCCATTGAACTGGAAGCTAAGATTTCCCCATGGCCACTTTGGTTCCTTATGCCCTTGAGTGCACAGGCTGAGAAAGGAGTTACAGTGTTAGCAGGGGTGATTGATCCAGACTACCAGGGAGAAATTGGACTGCTCCTCCATAATGGAGGTAAGGAAGAGTATGTCTGGAGTGCTGGAGATGCTCTAGGGCATCTCTTGGTGTTACCATGCCCTTTTATCAAAGTCAATGGACAACTGCAACAGCCCAATCAAGGCAGTGTGATAAATGGCCCAGATGCTTCAGGAATGAAGGTATGGGTCACACCTCCAGGTAAAAAAACCAAGACCTGCTGAGGTGCTTGCTGAAGGTGGAGGAAATGCCAAATGGGTAGTAGAAGAAGGCAGTAACAAATACCAGCTAAGGCCATGGGACCAGTTACAAAAACGTGGACTTTAATTGCAATGAGTGTTTCTGTCTTACCTTGTTAAGAGTGTTTGTACATATCTACACCAATATTAAGATGTTTTTTCTTCCTCTATTTCTCTATTAGGTAATTAATACCTATTAAGATCATATCACTAGTTAACCACTGTTGAATTTATATTTGACTTATTTTATTAGAGACTAAGCCTTCCTCAAGGAACTTGCTTTTGTGTGTGTGTGGGGTGATGATTGTGCATTTCTGATTGTACAAGGGATAGTTATATCATGTTAGGCAGAATTATGACCTTGTTACTGTTTTCATTTGGAAATTAAGTATGATGTAAGGAGATAAGGTCTGGTGTCAAGTTGACAAGGGGTGGACTTTTGATGGTTAAGTTTGTGTCAACTTTATTTGTTTAGGAATCCACAGACATTCCTCATAAATGTATCTCTGAGGTTGCCCCAGGGTGAGCCCTTCCCCCGGAGTGGGCAGCCCCTCTTGGAGGAGGGGGCTTGTTGATAAATAGAAGCTCTGGGAGGAAAGGCTCTCTCTCTCTCTCTCTCCTCCCACCTGGCTGCTGGTGCTGATTGCTGTTCTCTGCTTGGTGCTTGCTGCTTGGTGCTTGCTGCTTTCCAGGGTGAACTGAAGAGCAGCATCTCCCCAGGATGTCTTCAGGCCTTCAGTGCTGGATTGGGACTGTTGAGACATCCAGCCTCGTAGGCTGAGCAGCTATCAGGTTCCTTGACTCTCGGGCCTGCAACCTGCTATTGCTGGACTGTTGTAAGCTAATCCAATAAATTCCCTTATGATACAATTCATTCTATCCATTCTGTTCCTCTAGAGAACCCTGACTAATACAAAGTTCAAAGTTGTTACACCCTTCACACAATCTGCAAAAGAAACTCATCCAATTCATATGCATTTGCTCACTTTATGTAAATGACAATTTCTAAGAAAACACCCTGATAATGTTATGTTATTGTAAAGGAGAAATAGATTCCCCATTTCTGTAGGTTGAGAATATTGGAGTGGAATTTGCTTAAACAATAACAAGTACTTATGAAGTGAACTCAAATACATGATTGAAACTAGGAAATTCAGACTTAAGTTACAAATGAGTGCACATGCATGGAAAACTGCCATACACTGTTAAGGAGCCTGGAAACAAACAAATTTACATTGCTTATTTCAAACATTATGAAGTTCTGAAATCAAGCACTTACTTATCTTATCAACTGACAACCCCAATGAAATAAATTTACAAACTATTGCACCGTGTTAGATAATACAAATCATTGAAGTTCAATGTTGTTACGCTCTTCATCCTATCTGTCAAAGAAACTCATCTCATTTGTATGCATTTGCTCAGTTTAAATAACTGAACATTTCTAACAAAAAGGCCTGTTGATGTTCTGTTATAGTAACATTTGAACTACATTCATTTCTCTCTGAAGATTGAGAATCTTGTTGTGGAGTTTATGTAAACAATAACACCTGGGCTGGAGAGATGGCTTAGGGGTTAAGGCTACTGACTGCCAAGCCTAAGAACGCCCGTTAGATTCTCCAGTTTCCACATTTAGACAGATGTAAAGTGAAGCAAGGGTTCAATGCTGAACTTGCCCACAAGTGGGAGCACACATCTGGAATTCATTCACAGTGGCTAAGAGGCTGTAGGCATGCCCATTCACTATCTCTCTATCTCCTCCAAAAAAAAAAAAAATAACATCTGTTTCTAGTGTGAACTCAAATACATCTTGAAACTAGGTAATTCAGACTTAGGTAACATATGAGTGCACACCCATGCAAAACTCTCATACACAGTTAAAGAGCTTGGAAACAAACAAACTTACATACTTCTTTGAAACACTATGGTGTTCTGGAATCAAGCACTTACTTAACTTATCAAATGACATCCATAAGGAAATAAACTTACAGAATAATACATTGTGTTAGATAGTACAACTCAATGAAATTAATAGTTGTTATACTCTTCATCCAATCTCAAAAGAAAGTCATCCCATATGTATGGATTGGCTCAGTTTACATAAATGAACATTTCTAGGAGAAAGGCCTGCTGATACGATGTTATAGTAAAGATTGAACTACATTCATTTTCACTAAAGTTTGAGAATATTGGTGTGGAGTTTGCTTAAACAGTAACATGTACTTCTATAGTGAAGTCAAATATATGATTAAAACTAAGTAATTCAGACTTAGGTTACAAATGAGTGCACATCCATGCAAAACTCTCATACACTGTTATGGAGCTTGGGAACAAAAAGACTTACATTACTTCTTTCAAACATTATGGTGTTCAAGAATCAAGCACTTACTTAACTTATCAAATGACATCTGAAATAAATAAACTTACAAAATAATACATTGTGTTAGATAGTACAAATCAATGAAGTTCAAAGTTGGTACACATGATGTCCAATATGAGAATGACACACATTCAATTTGTACTCTTTTGCTCAGTTTACATAAGTGAACATTTCTAACAAAAAGGCCTGCCGATGTTGTGTTATAGTAAAGAAGAACTACATTCCTTTTCTCTACAGGCTGAGAATATTGGAGTGGAGTTTGCTTAAATAGTATCACGTAGTTACAAAGTGAACTCAAATACCTTAATGAAACTTGGAGATTCAGACTTAGATTACAAATGAGTGAGTGCACATCCATGCAACACTCTCATACACTGATAAGGAGCTTGGAACAAACAGATTTACATTACTTCTTTCAAACACTATGGTCTTCTGGTATCAAGCTTTTACTTAACTTATCAAATGACATCCGAAATGAAATAAACTTACAAAATAATACATTGTGTTAGATAGTACAAATCGATGAAGTTCAAAGTTGTTACACTCCACATCCAATATGCAAAAGAAACTCATCCAATTCATATTCATTTGCTCAGTTTACATAAATGAACATTTCTAACAAAAAGATGTGCTGGTGTTGTTTTAGTAAAGATTGAACTACATTCATTTTCTCTTACACTGAAGTTTTCTTAAACAGTATCACTTAATTCCAAAGTGAACTCAAATACATGATTGAAATTAGATAATTCACACCTAGGTCACAAAAGAGTGCACATCCACTCAAAACTCTCAGACATACATTACTTCTTTCAAACACTATGGTGTTCTGGAAACAAGCACTTCCTTAACTCATCAAATGACACCCAATATGAAATAAACTTACAAAATAATACATTGTGTTAGATAGTAAAAATCATTGAAGTTCAAAGTTGGTACAATATGTTGGTACAATATGTTTCAATATGAAACATAAACACATCCATTTCATACACTTTTGCTCACTTTATATAAATGAACATTTCTAGCAAACAGGCCTACTGATGTTGTGTTATAATAAAGAACTACATTCCTTTTCTTTACATGTTGAGAATATTGGAGTGGACTTTGATTAAACAATAACACGTAACTCTAATGTAAACTCAAATAAATGATCAAAACTAGGTAATTCAGGCTTTGGTAACCTATAAGTTCACATCCATGTTAACTTCTCAAGGACTGTTATGGGGCTTTGAAACAAACAAACTTACATTACTTATTTCAAACACTGTGGTTTCCTGCAATCAAGCACTTACTTGACTTATGAAATAACAACTGAAATTAAATGAATGTGAGAACTAATAAATCATGTTAGGTAGTGAAAATCAATGCAGTTCAAAGTTGTTAAACTCTTCGTCCAATCTGCCAAAGAAACTCATCCAATTTGTACGGATTTGTTCACTTTACCTAAATGAACATTTCAAAGTAAAGGGCCTACTGATGTTGTATTATAGTAAATATTGAACTACATTCATTTTCTCTAAAGGTTGAGAATATTGGAGTGGATTTTGCTCAAACAGTATTACGTAGTCCTAAAGTGAACTCAAATACATGATTGAAACTAGTTAATTCAGATGTAGGTTACAAATGGGTGAGGCCACACCCATGCAAAACTCTCATACACTGTTAAGGAGCTTGGAAACAAACAAACATACATTACTTATTTCAAACTCTATGGTGTTCTACAATCAAGCACTTACTTAACCTATCAAATGACAATGGAAATGAAATGAACATACAAACTAATACATCATGTTAGGCAGTAAAAATCAATGAAGACCAAAGTTCTTACAATCTTTGTCCAAACTGTGAAAAAACACATCCAATTAGTACCCATTTGCACAGTTTACATAAAAGAACATTTCTAACCAAAGGCCTGCTGATGTTGTATTGTAATAAAGAAGTACATTCCTTTTCTCTAAAGGTTGAGAATATTGGAGTGGAGTTTGTTTAAACAATAACATGTAGCTCTAAAGTGAAGTCAAATACTTGATTGAACCAAATAATTTAGACATAGATTAAAAATGAGTGTACATCCATGTCAAAGTCTTGTAGACTGTAACGGAGCTGCGAAACAAGCAGACATATTAGTTTTTTTTCAAATCCTATGGTGTTCTGCAATCAAAGACTAACTTAACTTATCAAATGACATTAGAAATGAAATGAACTTACAAACTAATACATCATGTTAGATAGTAAAATCAATGAAGCTTAAAGTTCTTATACTCCACCTCCAATCTACAAAAGTAATTCATTCAATTTCATTCAATTCATTCTCAGTTTACATAAATGAACATTTCTAACAAAAAGGCCTGCTGATGTTGTGCTGTAATAAAGATTGAACTACATTCATTTTCTCTGTATTTTGAGAATATTGGAGTTGAATTTTCTAAAGTATAACACAAAATTCTAAAGTGAACTCAAATACATAATTGATAAAAGGTAATTCATAATTCAGACTTAGGTAACAAATGAGTCACATTCATGTCCAATTCTTGTAGAAAGTTAAGGAGCTTGGAAACAAATAAACTTACCTTACTTATTTGAAACACTATGGTGTTCTGCAATCAAGCACTTACTTAACTTATAAAATAACAACCAAAATGAAATGAACCTACAAACTAATGCATCATGTCAGGTAGTCCAAATCAATGAAGTTCAAAATTGTTACACTCTTAGTCTAATCTGCAAAAGAAACTCATCCAATATGTTCACACTTGCTTAGTTTACATAAATGAACATTTCTAACAAAAAAAAAAGCTTACATGTGTTATAGAAAAGAAGAACTACATTCCTTTTCTCTAAAGGTTGAGAATATTGGAGTGCAGTTTGCTTAAACAGTAACATGTAGCTCTAAGATGAACTCAAATATATGATTGAAAGTAGGTAATTCAGACTTAGGATAAAAATGAGTGTCTAGCCATGTCATAGTCTCAAAGACTGTTAAGGAGCTTGGAAACAAACAGACTTACAATACTTCTTTCAAACACTATGGTGTTCTGCAGTCAAGGACTAACTTAACTTATCAAATGATGTCCAAAATGAAATGAACTTACAAACTAATGCATCATGTTAGATAGAAAAATCAACAAATTTCAGAGTTCTTATACATCACGCCCAATCTACAAAAGTAACTCATTCAATTCATACACATTTGCTCAGTTTATGTAAATGAACATTCATAACCAAAGGCCTGCTGATGTTTTATTATAATAAAGATTGAGCTATGTTCATTTTCTTTGAAGGCTGAGAATATTGAAGTTGAGTTTGCTTAAACTATAACACGTAGTTCTAAAGTGAACTCAAATACATGATTGAAAGTAGGTAATTTATACTTAGGTAACAAATGAGTCACATCCATGTCATATTCTTGTAGACAGATAAGGAGCTTAGAAACAAAGAAACTTACCTTATTTATTTCAAACACTATTGTATTTTGCAATCAAGCACTTTATTAACTTATCAAATGACAACCAAAATGAAATGAATTTACAAACTAATACATCATATCAGGTAGTACAAATCAATGAAGTTCAAAGTTCTAACACTCTTTGTCCAATCTGCAAAAGAAACTCATCCAATTTGTACATGTTTACTTAGTTAACATAAATGAACATTTCTAACAAAAGTACCTGCTGATGTTGTGTTATAACAAAGAAGTACGTTCCTTTTCTCTAAATGTTGAGAATATTGGAGTGCAGTTTGCTTTAGCAATAACATGTAGCTCTCAAGTGAACTCAAATACATGATTGAAACTAGGTAATTCAGACCTAGGTTACAAATGAGTGCTCTGCATGCGATTATGTTCCCATTCCCTGGACAGCCATAGACTTTCTGAAGTCTGCATGTGACTGCGTTCCCAGTTGCCAATGCACCCTATCCTTGCAGAACATGTGCAACTGTGGTCCCAATGTCTGGTCCCCAGTAGCCTTTCTGAGCTCCACATGACCACAGTCCCAATTCCCTGTCCCACCCTAGACTTTCTGTGCTCTGAACCTGATCCCCATCCCACTGACCACTCCCCCATTCCACCACCAAACAGGGACTCAGGCCAACAGGCAAGTGTTCCCACCTTAGCCTTTCTGAGCTCCTCGCATGTGACTGATATCCCACTCTCTCAATAGAAAGTCCCATCAAGTTACAAGAAGCTACCAGAACTGAAACAGACTGGACCAAAGGAAAAATTCTCCTAAACATATTATCATTACGACTCTAAACACCAATCACAAAGAGAAAGTCCTAAAAGCAGCTAGGGAGAAACAACACATTACATATAAAGGAAACACCATTACATTTACTTCAGACTTCTCAACAGAAACCATAAAAACCAGAGGAGCCTGGAGTGGAACAGTACAAATCCTAAGAACTTATGGCTTTCAACCTAAGTACTTTACCCAGGAAAAGTATCCCTCATAATAGATGGTGAAAGAAAAACTTTCCATGGTAAAATTTAGCTTTACAAATATATGAACACAAAGACAGAGAGTACTTCAGGGAATTCTCCACACTGAAGAATCAAATAAACAACCTCAAGTGCCCATGAGAAGCAGATCACAATAACCAAACTTCGAGAAGGCACAAAAACTACCAAGACCAATAAATCACCAAACCCCATAAACCACCACAATATGGCAGGCATTAAATCAAAACTCACAGTTATTACCTTAAATATTAATGGCCATAGTTCACCCATCAACAGACATAAGCTAACTGGGTGGATCAGAAAATTAGACCCATCAATCTACTGTCTTCCAGAAACCCACCTCTCTACTAAAGACAGACCTCCTCAAGGGTAAAATGGTAGAAAATGATAATCCAAGCCAATGGAAATAAGAAACAAGCAGGTGTATCTATACTTATATAGGAAAAAATAGACTTCAAAACAAAAGTAATCAAAAAAGACAAAGAAGGCCACTTCTTGCTTATTAAGGAAACAATCCAACAAAAGGACATCACAATCATCAATTTTTATGCACCAAACACAGGTGCACCACAATTAATAAACCAATGAAACATAAATAACTAACTAGCTGCTGGAAACTGAACAGCACATTCTTAAACAATAAATGGGTAGTGGACAAAAAATGAAATAGCAAAATTTCTAGAAATGAATGAAAATGAGAACACAATGTACCAAAACTTATGAGACATAATGAAGGTGGTCCTCAGGGGAAAATTGATTGTGCTAAATATCTTCATAACAAAATAAGTAGTATGAAAGAGAGAAAGTGGAACAGAAACCATACCTGGAACTGTAAGACAAGTCAGACCCATATCCAAAAATGAGTTCACATTCCAAAACTAAGCTCCCACCAATAGTGGGATAAAAGATGCCCTACACCCATTACATTCACTCAAAAACAGTAATGGCTATCCATGTACCTTGCACTGACCTCACTCTCCATTGAAGAATTTGCTTCTCTTTTTCAGATGGATATAGAACCTGAGGAGAGAATCAGCCTATCACACCTCACTAGGACACCAGCTGAACCCATAGAATAATTGGGGAAATGAGCAAGAGTGCTGCTTTCTCAGTGAACCTGGTATCAGCAGAGGGGTAAAGGAGATAGACACAGAGAACACTCAAGCCCTACCAAACCAGAGATCCAGAGACATAGAGACTCCCATGACCTCGTCACTGAAATAGACCTAAAATGAACCCAACATGGCTGAGGGAAATTATCAGAAGAGGGGGAGGAAAGATTGTTAGCACCATAAGTTGGGTCATTATGCACAGAGACATTGCCTCTCCCCCATAACTGATGGCTATCCCCACAATGCAAGACCCATGATCCCCAAGGGGGAAAGGCAGGGAGAAGGCTATTGATGGTACCATCATGACTCTATGCACATTATATAGGTGACTAATAAAAAATATAGGCATAAAAATAAAAATAAAATAGAAAATGTTCAACATCCCTAATAATCAGGGAAATGCAAATTAAAACAGTATAAGATTCCACCTTACCCTAGTAAGGATGTCTAACATTAAAAAAATGAAAACAAAAGCTGGCAAGGCTGTGGAGAAATAGGAAAAAGCTTTCACTGTTGGTGGGAATGTAAAATGGTTCAACCATTATGGAAAGCTATATGGAGACTCCTGAATAGGATGACTAAGACCTACCAACATACCCAGTTATTCCCTTACTGGGCATTTACCCTAAAGGCTCCAAACCTCAGATCAGAGAGATATGCTCAATAATATTTATAGCTGCTCAATTCAGAAATGTAGTTCTTATCTATTATAACACCCCCCACATTCAGCAACTATATCCCTTCCCCAGCCCCTGCTGCCACCATGCCCAAAAGAAAGGCTTAAGGGGATGCTAAAGGAGATAAAGCCAAGGTGAAGGATGACCACAGAGAAGGTCCAAAAGGTTATCTACTAAACCTGCTCCTCCAAAGCCACAATCTTAAAAAGACTCCTGCAAAGAAGAGAGAGAAGGTACCCAAAGGGAAAAAGGGAAAAGCTGATGCTGGCAAGGAGGGGAATAACCCTGCAGAAAACAGAGATGCCAAAACAGGCCAAACACAAAAAGCAAAAGGTGCTGGAGATGCCAAGTGAAGTGTGTGCATTTTTGATAACTGTGTACTTCTGGTGATTGTACAGTTTAAAATACTATTTTTATCCAGTTTTATAAAAATGCAGAATTGGTTTTACTTTTTTTTTTAAAAAAAGCTATGTTCTTAGCACACAGAACACTTCATTGTTTTGGGGGGGAGGAACAAGTGTCACTGACAGATGGCCTCCCAAGATGGAATGATGGGAAAACACCTACCTTTCCCTGCTAGTTTTGAAAGATTCCCCTTGGCTCTTAGGAGGAGGGATTCCCTTATGTTGACACAGTAGCCAACCTTGGCACAAAGGCCTTGTGGCATGAGAAAACTCAAAGTTCATTTTTATCTTCTCCTCCTCCATCATCAGGATAGACTTAACTCCCTTAAACCTAGAGACTTGTTGTGACCTGACCCCTTAAAATTGGGTTTGCCAGTGTGTCAGATGACCTGGGCTTTGCAGTGACTTCACTGAGATGATGGTGTTCCTTGCAAGAGCTGTGGTACCTTTTCTAAAAGATTGTGGATTTTCAGATTAATAATTCTTCTATGTTCATTCATTTCCTGAAAGCCAGGGTAACCTTGTGAAAAGTTGTTAAACAACATGCTCAGTGTGAAATGTCAACCCTCACTCTAAACTTCCCTGTACAGAGCATCACATGAAGACTATATTGGATTTTATAGTGGCTTTCTGATTTTGGTAGTCCATACAAGAAGGGAGTTTGAAAGTTCTTGTATACTGTTACTGAGTGTCTGCCCATGTCCTGCCTGAAATACCATGATTGTTTATAGAAAGTATCTTTAATAAAGCTGGATACAGTTTGGCTTGGGAAAAAAAAGGCCTGCTGATGTTGTATTATAATAAAGATGAACTACATTTTAATTCTCTAACATTTGAGAACACTGGAGTGCAGTTTGCTAAAACAATAACAAGTAGTTCTAAGATGAAATGAAATACATGATTGAAAGTAGGTAATTTAAACTTAGGTAACAAATGAGTGCACATCCTTGCAAAACTCTCATAGACTGTTAAGGAGCTTGGAAACAAACATATTTACATTACTCAAACACTATGGTATTCTGCAATCAAGCACTTACTCATCAAATGATATCCAAAATTAAATGAATATACAAATTAATACATCCTGTTAGGTCGTACAAGTCATTGAAGCTCAAAATTATTACACTCTTCAAACAATCTGCCAAGGAAACTCAGCCAATTCACATGCATTTGCTTAGTTTGCATAAATGAACTTTTCTAACAAAAAGGCCTGCTGATGTTGTGTTATAGTAAAAATTGAACTACATTAATTTTCTCTAAAGGTTTAGAATATTGGAATGGAGTTTGCTTACACAATAACAAATACTCAAATACATGATTAAAACTAGGTAATTCATACTTTGGTAATAAATGAGTGCATATCCCTGTCAAATTTCTGTAGTCTGTTAAGGAGCTAGGAAGCATACAAACTTACATTACTTCCTTCAAACACTATGGTGCTCTGCAATCAAGCACTTCTTACACTCCACATCCAATGTGCAAAAGAAACGTATACAATTTGTATGCATTTGCGTAGTTTACAAAAATTAACATTTCTAATAAAAAGGCATGCTGAGGTTTTGTTAAGATAAAGAAGAACTACATTCCTTTTCTCTAAAGGTTGAGAATTTTGGAGTAGAATTTGCATAAACAATAACAAATAGATCTAAAAGGAACTCAAATACATGATTGAAACTAGGCAAGCCAGTCTTGGGTTATAAATGAGTGTACATCCATGTCAAAGTCTCCTAGATTTTTAAGGACCTTGAAAACAAACACACATTACTTCTTTCAAACTCTATGGTATTCTCTAGTCAAGCCTTTACATTACTTATCAAAGGATAAACAAAAATAAATAAACTAACAAATATTGTGTTAGAAAATAAAAATCAACAAAGTTCAAATTTGTTATAGTAAAGACTGAACTGCATTTATTTTTTAAAGGTTGAGAATATTGGAGTGGAATGTGCTTTACAATGACACATAGGTCTAAAGTGAACTCAAATACATGATAGATACTGGGTAATTCAGACTTAGGTCACAAGTAAGTATACATCCGTGTCAAACTAGGTAAATCAGGTTACAAACAAGTACACATCCATGCAAAAGTCTGAAATATTTTTAAGGAGCTTAGAAACAAACAGTTACATTACTTCTTTAATACAAATTTGTTACACTCCCCATGCAATCTGTGAAACAACTCATCCAATTTGTATGTATTTGCTCAGTTTACATAAAAGAACATTTCTAACAAAAAGTCCTGCTGAGGCTGGAGAGATGGCTTGGTGGTTAAGGCACTTGCCTGCTAAGCCTAAGAATGCCCTTTTGATTCTCCAGGTTCCATGTTTAGCCAGATGCAAGGGTGCAATGCCACTCTGGCCCACCAGGGGCACATGTGTCTGGAGTTCATTCACAGTGGCTGAGAGGCCATTGGTGTGCTCATTCACTATCTGGCTCTCTCTCTCTCTCTCTCTCTCTCTCTCTCTCTCTCTCTCTCTCTCTCTCTCTCTCTCTCCAAAAAAATGAGGCCTGCTGATGTTGTGTTATAATAAAGATAAACTATGTTAGTTTTCTCTAAAGTTTGATAATACAGGAGTACAGTTTGCTTAAACAATAACACGTAGCTCTTAAGTGAACTGAAATACATGATTGACACCAGGTAATTCAGACTTTGGTTACTAATGAGTGCACATCGATATAAAAGTTAAAAGTTTTAAGGAAATTGGAAACAAACAAACATACATTACTTATTTCAAACACTATGTTGTTTTGCAATCAAGCACTTAACTTATCAAATAACATCTGAAATGAAATGAACTTCAGTAATACATTGTGTTAGGTAGAACAAATCAAGGAAGTTCAATATTGGTATGCTCTTCATCCAATGTGTGAAAGAAACTCATCCAATTTATATGTATTTGCTCAGTTTACATAAATGAACATTTCTAACAAAGGGACTGCTAATGTTGTGTTATAGTAAGGATTGAACTACTTTCATTTTCCTAAAGGTTGAGAATATTGGAGTGGAGTTTGCTTAAACAATAACATGTCAAAGTCTCATAGAATGTTTAGGAACTTGGAAAGAAGCAGACATACATTACTTCTTTTAAACAGTATGGTGCTCTACAATCAATCACTCACTTAACTTGTCAAATTACATCTGTAACAGACAGCTTCAGGTTCGCTGAGGTGAACTTCCAGACCAGGCACAGTTATGGAGGAAGGGATATTATTTATTGAAGCTTACAGATCCAGGGGAAGTTCCATAAGGGCAGGAGAAGCAGCCTGCTCTCCACAGGGCCAGGCAAGAGAGAAAAAGCCAACCAGCCACCACAGCACACAGAGCAAAACCACAGCCAAAAGGTCACACAGCACACTTCAGGAACTCCTGCTAGGCACATTTGCATATCTTTACAATGGAATCTCAAACCATCACCACACCTTAAGACCGGGCCCCCAGTGACCTTGCCTCTAACAAGGTGATTGCAGATGCAAACTATAAGCAGTAAAATGCTGAATATATTGGGGGACATATATTCAAACTACCACATTCCGCCCCTGGCCCCCAATATATTTAGCTCTTGGTCCCCCAACAGATTTATAACTATCACACATTGTAAATTGTACTCAGTCCAATTTCAAAGGTTCTCACAGTCTTGACCAACTTAAGATAGTGAGTCCTGTAAAATCAAACAAATTAAATACTTTCAACATGTAAAGGCACAGAGTAAACATTTTTAACTGGTATAAGGCATAGCAAGGAGAAACTAAAACAATGCAAACTCAACCACCATCAGCAGTCATCAAACTTCTGCAGTTCAAGTTCAATATAACAAGAGACTGCCAGTCTCTAGGTTTTCCAATTCCGCCCCTCCAGCTGGGCAGAGTCGCCAGGGAAAACTTTCATCCTATGCCAACACTGCACTCCATGGTAGCCCTTTTGCACAGTCCTGGTATATCCAAAACATCTTCAGGTCTCCATGCAAACCATGGTCCATCTTCCAAAGGCTCTTCCAGCCTATTCCTGAGGGTCTTCATGCCCTGCCTCATGCCACATCTCAGCAGTGGCTCCTGGAACCCTGTGCAACTCATGACCATTCTATGCATTTTTCATATTTCCAAAACTAATACCAGGTGTGCAGGACACAGCCATATTCTTAATCCAGGGACAAAATAAACCATAGCCTTGAAAAGCAGGTTCCTTCTCCAGTCAGCTCTTTCCAAGAGTTTGCATTTTTAACAGTCTTTCCTCAGGCATCCTCTCCATTGTTTTAATGTAAATCAAGTCAGGCCACCTTCCTTCCACCTTCCTTAAGATTGCTAATGTGTCAACAATAGCAGCTTAACCAGTCTCAGTGCCTCTACTTTTAGCTTGCTTCAGGTTTTCCAACTCAAAATCTTAAAATCTCAGTCCGATATCTTTAGCCAAGCACATCAGTCCATTACAAATTTAACCTTGATCAAACTTTCTGGGCATGGATAGCGGAACGTAGCCATCCCTTATGCCAGCAGCCCAGTTCCAACAAAGTCCTCTGCAGTCTTTCCTTCCCCTTAGAAAGCTCATAAGCCAAGCCTCGAAGTTCAATACTGTCTGCACTTAGCATTCTCAAACTCTCATCAGAATAGTCCATAAAACTTGGCTTACCACTCCAGAAGGCACCTTCAGTTGCAAGCACCAAGTCCATGCCCATTCCTCCAAAACAAAGGTTCCAAAAGACGAATATCCACACGGTCTGGTTAATCTCACCCCACACTCCTCGGTACCACTTTACTGTTGTAGACAGCTTCAGGTTCGCTGAGATGAACTTCCAGACCAGGCACAGTTATGGAGGAAGGGATATTATTTATTGAAGCTTACAGATCCAGGGGAAGTTCCATAAGGGCAGGAGAAGCAGCCTGCTCTCCACAGGGCCAGGCAAGAGAGAAAAAGCCAACCAGCCACCACAGCACACAGAGCAAAACCACAGCCAAAAGGTCACACAGCACACTTCAGAACTCCTGCTAGGCACATTTGCATATCTTTACAATGGAATCTCAAACCATCACCACACCTTAAGACCGGGCCCCCAGTGACCTTGCCTCTAACAAGGTGATTGCAGATGCAAACTATAAGCAGTAAAACGCTGAATATATTGGGGGACATATATTCAAACTACCACAACATCTGTAATGAAATAAACTTACAGAATAATACATTGTGTTAGATAGTACAAATAAATAAAGTTCAAAGTTCTTACACTCTTCTTCCAATCTGCAAAAAAAACTTATACAATTCATACACATTTACTCAGTTTACATAAATGAACATTACTAACAAAAAGGCCTGCTGATGTTTTGTTATAGTAAATATTGAACTACATTTATTTTCACTAAAGGTTGAGAATATGTGAGTGCAGTTTGCTTAAACAAGAGCACGAAACTCTAAAGTGAATTCAATTACATCATTGAAACTAGATAATTCAGGTTACAAATGACAGCACAACCATGCAAAATTCTCATAGGCTGTTAAAGAGCTTGGAAACAAACAGACTTACATTACTTCTTCCAAACACTGGGGTGTTCTGGAATCAAGCACTTAATTCACTTATCAAATTACATCAAAAAATGAAATAAACTTACAAAATAATACATTGTGTTAGATAGTACATATAAATGAGGTTCAAAGTTGTTACACTGCACGTCAAATATGAGAGAAAAACTCATCCAATTCATACTCATTTGCTCTGTTTCCATAAGTGAACATTTCTAACAAACAGGCCTGCTGATGTTATGTTATAGTAAAGAAGAATTACATTCCTTTTCTGTAAAGGTTGAGAATATTGGAGTGGAGTTTGCTTAAACAATAACAGGTAGCTCTAAAGTGAAATCAAATTCATGACTGAAACTAGGTAATTCAGACTTAATAAATGCTTGCTCATACATTTCAAATTAACATGACTGATAAAGAACTTGGAAACAAACAAACTTACATTTATTATTATTTTTTTTTTTTTGGTTTTCTGAGGCAGGATCTCGCTGTAACCGAGGCTGACCTGGAATTCACTCTGTAGTCTCAGGGTGGCCTTGAACTCAAGGCAATCCTCCTACCTCTTCCTCCTGAGTGCTGGGACTAAAGGTGTGCACCACCAGGCCCATCTTTTTACATTACTTTTTCAAACACAATGGTGTTCTGCAATAGAGCACTTCCTTAAATTATCAAATGACAACCAAAATAAATGAATGTACAAACTAATACATTGTGTTAGGTAGTACAAATCAATGAAGTTCAAAATCGTTACACACTTCATCCAATCTGCAAAAGAAACTCATCCAATTTCTATTTATTTGCTCAGTTTACATAAATGAACATTTCTAACAAAAAGATGTTGTCTTATAGTAAGAATAACTACATTAATTTTCTCTAAAGATTGAGAATATTGGAGTAGAGTTTGCTTAAACAATCAAGTAGCTCTAATGTGAACTGAAATACACGAGTCAAAGTAGGTAATTCAGGTTACAAATGAGTGTACATCCATGCAAAGTTCTCATTGACTATTAAGAAGCTTGGAAACAAACACAGTTACATTATTTATTTCAAACAATATGGAGTTCTGCAATCAAGCACTTATGCAACTTATCTAATGACAACTGAAATGAAATGAATTTACATAATAACACATCGTGTTAGACAGCACAAATTAAGGAAGTTCAAAATTGTTACAGTCTTTGTCCAATCTGCAAATAAATTCATCCAATTTGTGTGCATTCGGTCAGTTTATATAAATGAACATTTCTAACAAAAAAGCTCTGCTGATGTTATAGTAAGGATTGAACTACTTTCGTTTTCTCTGAAGGTTGAGAATATTGGAGTGGAGTTTGCTTAAACAGTAACAGGTAGTTCTAAAGAGAACTCAAAAGCATGATTGAAACAACATAATTCAGACTTAGGTTACAAATGAATGCACATCTATGCAAAACTGTAAAGGAGCTTGGGAACAAACATACTTACATTACTTATTTCAAACACCATGCTGTTTTGGAATCAAGCACTTAACTGATCAAATGACATAAGAAATCAAATAAACTTACAAAATAATACATTGTGTTAGATAGTACAAATCAATTAAGTTTAAAGGCATTACCCTCTTCATCTACTCTGCCAAAGAAACTGATTCAATTAGTACACATTGGGTCAGGTTACACATCAGACTTAGGTAGCAAATGAGTGCACATCCATGTCAAAATCTCATATACTGTTAAGTAGATGGAAACAATCAGACTTACATTACTTATTTCAACCACAATGTTGTTCTGCAATCAATGACATATGTAACTTATAAAAAGGACAGCCAAAATGAAATGAACATACAAACTAATAGATCGTGTTACATAGTACAAATCAATCAATTTTAAAGTTCTTACACTCCCCATGGCCTCGCTTAGGCCATTACCCTCCCTGTACTCAGTTCTTCTACTTACATATGTGTATTACCATACACTTAAGTCCTTCCCTTTCTTCCCTCCCTTATAGCCTTTTACACGCTTACTGGTTTCTGGTACCTATTTTTGGTTCCAGTTCATACACAAGTCTATACATTGGTAGCTATGATCCACATATGAGAGAGAACATGTGACATTTGGCTTTCTGAGCCTGGGTTCCCTCACTAAGTATAATCCTTTCCAGATCCATCCATTTCCCTGCAAATTTCATAATTTCATTTTTCTTTACTGCTGAATAGAACTCCATTGTGTAAATGTACCACATCTTTATTATCCACTCATCTGTGGAGGGACATCTAGGCTGCTTCCATTTCCTAGCTATTGTGAATAGAGCAGCAATAAACATGGTTTTGCAAGTATCTCTAAGGTAGTGAGAAGAGTCCTCTGCATATATGCCTAGGAGTGCTATAGCTGGATCATATGGTAAATCTATTTCTAGCTGTCTCAAGAACCTCCACACTGATTTCCACAGTGACTGGACCAGCTTACATTCCCACCAACAGTGTAGAAGTGTTCCTGTTTTTCTGCATCCACGCCAACACTTAATGTCATTTGTTTTCTTGATGGCAGCCATTCTGACAGGAGTGAAATGGAATCTCAAAGTGGTTTTAATTTGCATTTCCCTGATGGCTAAGGATGTAGAACATTTTTTAGATGTTTATATGCCATCTGTATTTCATCTTCCATGAATTCTCTATTTAGTTCTGTAGCCCATTTTTTAACTGGGTTGTTTGAATTCTTGTTATTCTGTTTTTTGAGTTCTTTGTATATTCTGGATATTAATCCTCTGTCAGATGTATAACTGGCAAAGATTTTCTCCCATTCTGTAGGTTGTCTTCCATGGGAAGAGAATGCATACAAAAAGGGCAGGGGGAGGGACAATCTAAACTCAAGATATTATCAATAAGACATATGTAAAATTACTTTTTTGAATAAGGGCATGTCTAGAAGATGTAGACTGTTACTAGAAAATTTTCAGTACCTGGGATGGAATACCTTCCAGTGAGTTGT
The DNA here is from genome assembly GCA_036365145.1 of Orientallactaga sibirica. NCBI lineage: Eukaryota > Metazoa > Chordata > Mammalia > Rodentia > Dipodidae > Orientallactaga > Orientallactaga sibirica. The sequence goes on from JAEOAD010002857.1 coordinate 227,236, forward strand.
TGGCCAAGGAGATCCAGGTAGCCTCCAAAACATTAAGGCTTTTGCCAAAGCCCTTGTTTTCTCTAGAGAAATAGATAGTAAGACCCTATTGCTGAAGACATCTCATGCCTGAGAGGCAAGGACACTGAGAAAGCAAGCTGGTGCTGAGCAGGAAACCTTCTCCCTGTAGACCAGCCAACTGAAAGCTGGAAAAAGCTGCATTGCACGCAGCATATGGGAGACAGAAGCCATCAACAGTGAAGACAGTGGATGTTGAATATTCAAGCTTGGCCTGACAGGCCCAATGACTGAACGGGTGCAATGGTGGCGTGTCTACTCTTGGGGTAACCAACTGCTCCATAATTGGACTGAAGGCCCTCTCTACGGGAGGGAATACATACCTGGTACTGGAAAACCTAAGTAAAAGTCTATGGTAGGTGAGGTCATGAACCTTGGGGGTATAAGCCTGCTCATGTCTGACTAAATGTATATATTATTCCCACCAAGCTGCCCTGGGGACACTACACTAAATGTTCATGTTCACATATTAACGCTACTCTCACTTCTGGCTAGAGAAGCTTCTCTTTTCAGATGGTGATGACCACTGGGATGACACAAAAGGCAACATAGTGCTGAGAAGAAGGGATGGAGGAGTGCCTAGCACTGAAACACCTCTGTCACATCCTCCAGTGGCTCAGGGACCATTGCGGAAGAGGGGGCGGATAGAATGGAAGAGCCAAAGGAAGGATATGACCTCTTACAATGCAGCTGCCCAGACAGAAATTGGCCTCGATATCTATGATCTTGCAGTGCCTAGCAATACCTTTGCAAGACCCTCAAAATAGAAGAGAAAGATGATGTCATCAAATTAGGAGAGAGACTAATGGAGAAAGGGAGGGGATATGATGGAGACTGGAGTTCTAAAGTGGAATGGGGGAGGGGAGGGAAATATCAGGTGGGGTTTTTTTGGTATGTAAGATTAAAAGTCAATAAAAAAAAAGTTCTTACACTCCATGTCCAATTTGCAAAAGAAACTCATACAATTCATATGCATTTGCTCATTTTACATAAATTAACACTTCTAACAAAGAGGCCTGGTGATATTGTGTTATAGTAAAGAAGAACTACAGTTCTTTTTTTAAATATACATTTTTATTTATATTATTCTTATTTTACATTCATAGTATTGGTTCCATTGTCCTCCTCCCAGTCCTCCCACTTTCAAAGGGACCCTCATCAATGGGGAATGTGGGTCATGCATTGTGATTTGACTCAAGAGTTCTGGTGGATAGGCCCCAGTCTCTGTGCATAGTGCCCCAACTTGTGACTCTAACAATCTTTCCACCCCCCTCTTCCGCGAGTTTCCCTGAGCCACATTGGGGTCATTTTAGTTCTGCTTCCTTGATGAGGTTTTGGGAGCCTCTGTGTCTCTGGATATCTGGCTTAGTTGGAGTTGGATGTTCTCTGTGTTTATCTCCTTCAGCCTTTTTCTGGTGTTGTGACCGCCTTGAACGCTGTATTCTTGTCCTTCCCCTGCGTTGTTCTATGGTTTCAGCTGGTGAGGTGTGGTTAGCTGATCCTCCCTTCAGGTTCGTTGTCCACCTGGAATAAGATAAGCAAATTCTCCAACGGAGAAAGAAGTTAGTACTAGATAGAAGGGATAACCATATATGTTTTGGAGGGAATTTTATATGCATTGGCTCTCTTCTAGCCCACATTTGGTGGCATCTAGATCTTGGAGACTGAGCTCACTTTTTGTACATGGCTTTTACTTATTTCCCAGTTCCAGCAATGAGTTCCATTCCACTGAGTGGATTTATTAGCCAAATCAAGAGCAGTTGGTTACCCACCATGGCTGTTTGCCACTACTGCACTTGTATGAGCATTACGTCAGATTGTTCCCTGCTGTGTATCTTAGACTGCAGGTTGTTTGGACCAATGTCAGACATTTTCCCCCAGTTGCTCGTGTAGCACCCTCTGGTACTAGACTAGCTAACTGTCTGGGGACTGACCTTCTTCCAGATTCTGGCCAGGTCTCTCTGTGTTTGGCCTCACACACATATGCTGTCTTCAACAGTAGGGTCTTACCATTAAGCTTTGGTGGGTCACCAAGTAATCTGACCGAAGTCTGTCTTTTTGGGGAAACCTTGTAGGTGTTTCAAATCAACAGCTCATTGTGGAAGTTAACCCCGTGCTGGCACTGGGAGTTATAAGTCTGCACCTAGGAAGGTGAGGGAGGAAAAAGATAGATAATGTAAAAGAGAAAGTGAGTATAGAGAGGAGAGGGACAGGGGGAGAGAGAGAGAGGGGGGAGAAGGAGAGGGAGAGAGAGAAGAGAAAGAGAAGCAGGACAAGATTAAAGTTGGCCTTCATCATGTTCTCTCCAGGTTCCTGTGGTTCGAGTATTCCCTCTGTAGGCCTGCTGAAGGATCACTGTTTTAGCCTGTTGTTCAGAGTAAAGGGTTTTGTAGTATTTTTTCCTTTTGGGTCCCAATTTGTATCCCCACTTGTCCTCCCTCCCACCCTCTCATTCCCTCCCACATTTACCCTCCCTCCATCCCACACTCCTTCTTGTCTCCTCCTCAGAGTTTTTATTAGTTTTGGCGGCATGTCACGTGGAATCCAGTTAGGGGCAACAGATAAATGAAACCATGCGACGATTATCTTTTTGTACTTGGGTGAGCTCACTGAGGATGATCTGTTCCATGTTTGACCATTTTTTTTCAAATTTCCTTATTTCATCTTTACTTACTGCTACGTAGAATTCCATAGTATAGATATACCACATCTTTGTTATCCATTCATCTAGTGATGGACACCTGGGTTGAGTCCAGCTTTTTTCTATTATGAATTGAGCAGCTATAAACATAGTTCAGCAAATGTCTCTGATCTGAGGCTTGGGGCCTTTAGGGTAAATGCCCAATAAGGGAATAACTGGATCCATTGGTAGGTCTATGGTCATCCTTTTCAATAGTCTCCATATAGCTGTCCATAGTGGTTGAACCATTTTACATTCCCACCAACAGTGAAGACTTGTTCCTATTTCTCTGCAGCCTCGCCAGCATTTGTTTTCATTGTTTTTTTTTTTTTTTTTTTAATGTTAGCCATCCTTACTGGGGTAAGGTGGAATCTCATAGTTGTTTTAATTTGCATTTTCCTGATGATTAGTGATGTTGAACATTTTCTTAAATGTGTGTTTTCTATTTGTATTTCTTCCTCTGAGAACTCCCTGTACAGTTCTCTGCCCCACTTTGTGAATGGGTTGTTTGGTGATTTATTGTTTAGGTTTTGGAGTTCTTTGTAGATTATAGAAATTAGGCCTTTGTCAGTTGTATAGGTGGTGAAAATTTTCTCCCATTCTGTGGGTATTCTGCTGGCTTTGGTTATAATATTTTTGTCAGTGAAAAAGCTTTTCAGGTTCATGAGATCCCAATGGTTGAGTGATTGTTTAATTTCATGAGCTGCTGGGGTTTTGTTCAGGAAATCTTTTCACACTCCTATATCATGGAAGGTTCCTCCTATTTTTTCTTCCAGTAGTAGCAGAGTTTCTGGTTTTATATTAAGGTCTTTTATCCATTTGGACTTAATTTTTGTGCATCGAGAGATGTATGGGTCAAGTTTCATTTTTCTACATATGGTTGTCCAGTTTGTCCAACACCATTTGTTGAAGATGCTGTCTTTTTTCCATTCTGCATTGGTAGGGCCTTTGTCAAATATCAAGTAGCTGTAGTTTCTTGACCCAAAGTCTGGGTCTTCAATTCTGTTCCATTGGTCTATATTCCTGTTTTTATGCCAGGACCATGTTGTTTTTATTACAATGGCTTTGTAGTATAGCTTTAGATCAGGTATGGTGATGCCTCCAGAGGTGTTTCTTTTGCTGAGGATGAGTTTGGATATCCGAGGCCTTCTGCCTTTCCATATGAATTTTGAGATAGTTTTTTCTATCTCATTGAAGAAGGAAGTTGGGATTTTTATCGGCATTGCATTGAATCTATAAAGTGCTTTTGGTAAAATTGCCATTTTCACAATGTTAATTCTACCAATCCACGAGCATGGGAGGTCTTTCCATTTTTGTAGGACTTCCTCAATTTCTTTTTTGAGAGTTTTTATGTTTTCATTGTACAGGTCTTTCACTTCCTTAGTTAATGTTATTCCAAGGTATTTTATTTTCTTTGTTGCAATTGAAAATGGGACGATGTTAGTTATTTCTTTTTCTGTCTCTTTGTCCTTTGCATACAAAAAGGCTACTGATTTCTGTGCGTTGATTTTGTATCCTGCTACTTTGCTGAAGGTGCTGATCACCTTTAAGAGTTTTGGGACGGAAGTTCTCGGGTCACTTATGTATAGAATTATGTCATCTGCGAATAGGGCTAACTTAATTCTTCCTTTCCAATTTGTATCCCTTTGATTTCTTTCTCCTGTCTTATTGCTTGAGCTAATACTTCTAGCACTATGTTGAAGAGCAGAGGTGAGAGTGGACACCCCTGCCTTGTTCCTGACTTCAATAGGAATTCCTTCAGTCTCTCCCCATTAAGAATTACTTGGGCTTTTGGTGCTTTATATATAGCCTTTATTATGTTGAGATATGGGCCATCCATACCTACTCTTTCCAATGTTTTGATCATGAAGTGATGTTGTATTTTGTCAAAGGCCTTTTCTGCATCTATTGAAATGACCATGTGTTTTTTGTGTTTCAGCTTGTTTATGTGGTGTATTACATTGACAGATTTCCATATGTTGAACCACCCCTGCGTTCCAGGGATGAAGCATACTTGATCAAGGTGGATAATGCTTTTGACCTACTGTTGAATTCGGTTTGCAAGAACTTTGTTCAGGATCTTTGTGTCTATGTTCATCAGAGAAATGGGCCTATAATTTTCCTTTCTTATGGTGTCCTTGCCTGGTTTTGGAATTAGGGTGATACTAGCATCATAAAAGGAGTTAGGGATCTCTCCCTGTTCTCCTATTGTGTGGCACAGTTTGAGAAGAATTGGTTTCACTTCTTCCATGAAGGTGTGGTAGAATTCTGCTGAGAAACCATCTGGTCATGGACTCTTCTTTTCGGGGAGGTGTTTGATTACCTCTCCTATCTTGAAGGGTGTGATGGGTTTGTTTAGGAAATTAATCTGCTCTGGGCTTAGCTTTGGTAGGTGGTATGTGTCTAGGAATTCTTCCATTTCCTCCATATTTTCCTGTTTTATGGAGTAGAGGTTTTTGAAATAAGTCCTAATAACTCTTCCTATTTCGCTCATGTCTGTTGTGATCTCTCCCTTTTCATTTCTAATTTTGTTTATTTGAAGTGTTTCTTTTTTCTGCTTGATCAGATTGGCCAGGGGTGTATCAATCTTGTTAAGTTTTTGAAGAACCAGCTCTTTGTTTTGTCAATTTTCTTAATTGTCCTCTTAGTTTCCAATTCATTAATTTCTTCTCTGATTTTAATTATTTCTTTCCATCTGGAGCTTTTAGGGTTGGCTTCTTCTAGCCTTTCCAATGCCTTTAGGTGAATAGTCAGGTTATTGATTTGGGATCTTTCTATTTTTCTTATGATGGCATTTAGTGCTATGATTTTTCCCCTAAGGACTGCCTTCATTGTGTCTCACAAGTTTTGGTATGATGTGTTCTCATTGTCATTGAATTCTAGAAATTTTTCAATTTCATTCTTTATTACATCTACAACCATTTATTGTTTAAAAGTGTGTTGTTCAATTTCCAGGAGGTAGAGGGATTCCTGGTGTACTTTTTGTTGTTAATTTCTAGCATTACAGCATTGTGGTCTGATATCATGCAGGAAATTACATCAATTTTCTTGAAAATATGGAGGCAGGCTTTGTGGCCCAGTACATGATCTATTTTAGAGAAGGTTCCATGTGCTGCTGAGAAGAATGTGTAATCTGTAGATTTTGGGTGGAATGTTCTGTATACATCTGTTTGGTCTAGTTGCTCTATGGTGTTGTTGAGCTCTCTTATTTCTATTAATTTTCTGTTTGGATGATCTATCCATTGTTGATAGTGGAGTATTGAAGTCCCCGACTATGATGGTGTTGGTGTTTATTTCTGTTTTGTTGCCAAGTAGATTTTGCTTTATGAATTGTGGTGCACCTGTGTTTGGTGCATAAATATTGATGATTGTGATGTCCTCTTGTTGGATTGTTCCCTTGATAAGTAAGAAGTGGCCTTCTTTGTCTTTTTTGGTTAATTTTGGTTTGAAGTCTATTTTATCAGATATAGGTATAGCTATGCCTGCTTTTTTCGTATTTGTGTTTGCTTGGAATATCATTTTCCACCCTTTCACCCTAAGGAGGTGTCTGTCTTTAGTGGTGAGGTAGGTTTCTTGAAGACAGGTGATTGAGGGGTCCAGTTTTCTGATCCACCCTGTTAGCTTATGCCTTTTGATGGGTAAATTGAGGCCATTAATGTTCAGAGATATTAGTTTGAGGTTTGATTTAATACCAGCCATATTGTGGTCTTTGTGTTTTTTTTTTTTTTTTGGAGAATTAAGGGGTTAATGTGGACTGCTTCTTGTGGGCTCTTGAGATTGGTTATTTGTTTCTTCTGTGTGGTGAATTCCCTGAAGTACTTTCTGTAGGTTTGGCTTTGTGTTCATATGTTTGTAGAGATGAGTTTTATCGTGGAATGTTTTTCTTTCACCATGTATTATGAGGGATACTTTTGCTGGATAGAGTAGTTGTGGCTGGAAACCATGGGTTCTTAGAGTTTTCAGTGTTCCATTCCAGGCCCTTCTGGCTTTTAGGGTTTCCACTGAGAAATCTGAGGTAATTCTAATGGGGTTCCCTTTATATGTAATGTGTTGTTTTTCCCTGGCTGCTTTGAGGATTTTCTCTTTGTGCTTGATGTTTAGAGTCTTAAAGATAATGTGTCTCGGAGAATTTCTCCTTTGGCCCAGTCTGTTTGGAGTTCTGGTAGCTTCTTGTAACTTCATGGGATTTTCTCTTGAGAGAGTGGGAAAGTTTTCTTCAATTATTTTGTTGAATAAGCTTTCCATTCCTTTAGTCTGTGTTTCTTCCCCTTCTGGTATGCCCATGATCCTAATGTTTGGAGGCTTCAGGGTATCCCACATTTCCCTCATGTTCTGTTCACAGTAATTTTTGAACTTGTTGAAGTTTCTGGACTCACGAGCTGTTTCTTCTGTTTTGTCTTCAGTTCTGAGTTTCTATCCTCTACTTGGCTGACTCTATTCTTAAGAGCTTGTATAGAGTCTTGGGTTTGTTCAATTTGGTTCATATTTTCTACTGTTTCTTTATGTATAGTTTCCATCCCTCTGTCTAGTTCCCTTTTCACGTCATTTTCTGACCTTCTTAATGCTTCTTGGAGTTCATCCTTGCATATTTTTATGTCTTCATTGAACTTAGCCATCTGGTTATTGAAGACTTCTTTTTTTTCACTCTCCTTCAGCTCATTTAACTGTTTTTGGAACCCTTCCTGGTTCTTTTCTGTTAGGCCTAATCTAGCAAGGATAACATTCATACAATTATTGGTTCTTTGTTGACTTTCTGAGAGTTGTGCTATTTGCTTGGCCAGGGTTGCATAGCTTGTCTCTTCATTTTGGGGTTCTGATTCTAATGTCTCTTCTATGATTTGATTTGAGACATCCGTTGTAGGACTGGATAGTGTAGCTGGATTTACTTGTATCTGGTTTTTCATGCTATTCCTTTTTCACTGTGATCTGCGCATCACACTGGTTCAGAGACACTGGCTCAGTGGGATCTGTCTTGTGATGGCACAGGGAATGGGTGGGGCTTGACCTGCGGTGTGGCTGCACAGGTTCCAGGCAGGTGATGTGGCTCCACAGGCCCAGGGCACCTGCCTGCGATGGTGCACCGGGGCTCTGGCTGGGGATCCAGAAGTGGTACAAATATGTCTTGCTCAGCGGATCCACAGACCCAAGCACCTGGCTGCAATGGCGAGCTCAGGGGCTCTGGCCATGGAGCAGGAAGTGGGACTAATCTGTCTCACTCAGCAGATCCACAGACTCAGGCACCCCACTGCAATGGCTCACTCAGGGGCTTTGGCTGGGGAGCAGGACATGGGACGAATCTGTCTCACTCGTTGCATCCACAGACCCAAGCTCCAGCTGCCTTGGCGCACCTAGGGGCTCTGGCCGGGAGCAGGAAGTGGGCCGAATCTGTCTCACTGTGCCACTGTGCAGGACGACAGCCCCAGGCACCTAATTGTATTGCTGCACCCAGGGGCTCTGGCTGGGGGGCAGGAAGTGGGACGAATCCATCTCAGTGTGAGGACCCAGGCACCTAACAGTATTGGCGCATCCAGGGGCTCTGGGCGGGAGCAGGAAGTGGGACAAATCTGTCTCACTGTGCCACTGCGCGGGACCACAGCCCCAGGCTCCTAACTGTATTGCTGCACCCAGGGGCTCTGGCTGGGGAGCAGGAAGTGGGACGAAACTGTCTCACTCTGCGGACCTAGGGACCTGACTGTATTGGCGCACCCAGGGGCTCTGGCCAGAGAAGTGGGGTGGATCTAGCTCGCCCGGTGGGTCCACAGACCTGGAGACCTGGCTGCAAAGGTGCTCCATTTCTGGCTGGCCAGGGGCCTCAGGCAGGTCCGGTGGGACCTTTCAGGCCCTGGGGCCTGCCAAGAGCTTGGGAATGAGTGGTTTCCTTATTTTGCAAATCCACCCCCTCCCTCTGGAAGCATGCGGGAGCCAGCAAACCCTTTAAAAAGGTCCCTTTAACCTTAAGTATTCTTCTCTTTTCTTCCCCGTGAAGTGAGGCGAGGTTAGGTAGCTGCCATCTTGACTGGAAGTCCCTACAGTTCTTATCTCTAAAGGTTGAGAATATTGGACTGGAGTTTGCTTTAACAATAAAATGTAGCTCTAACGTGAACTCAAATACATGATTGAAACTAGGTAATTCAGACTTAGGTAACAAATGAATGCACATGGATGAAAAAGTCTCCTAGACTGGTAGGGAGCTTGGAAACAAGCAGATGTACTTTCAAACACTATGGTGTTCTGCAATCAAGCACTTACTTATCACATTACATCTGAAATGAAATAAATTTACAAAATAATACATTGTGTTAGATAGTACAACTCAATGTAGTTCAAAACTCTTACACTCTACATACAATCTGTGAAAGAATCTGATACAATTCATACGCATTTGCTCAGTTACATAAATGAACATTTCTAATAGAAAGGCCTCCCTGTGTCTTGTTATAATAAAGATTGAACTACATTCATTTTCTCTAATGGTTGGGACTATTGGAGTGGAGTTTGCTTAAACAAAACACGTGCCTCTAAAGTGAACTCAAAAACATTATTGAAACTAGGTAATTCAGACTTAGGTAACAAATGAGTGCTCATCCATGTCAAATTCACGTAGACTGTTAAGGAGCTTGAAAACACAAACTTTTACTTCTTTTAAACACTATGGTGTTCTGCAATCAAGCACTTACTTAACTTATAAAATGATATCCGAAATGAAATGAACTTACAAAATATTACATCTTGTTAGTACAAAACAATGAAGTTCAAAATTGTTACACTATATGTCCAATCTGTGAAAGAAACTCCTCCAATTCATACCCATTTGCTCAGTTCACATATAATATTTTTAACAAAAGGCCTGCTGGTTTTGTGTTATAATAGAGATGAAGTACATTAATTTTCTCTAAAGGTTGAGAATACTGGAGTGCAGTTTGCTTAAACAATAAGACGTAGCTCTAAAGTAAACTGAAACTCATGAATCAAACCAGGTAATTCGGACTTAGATTACAAATGAGTGCACATCCACTTCACATTCTTGTAGACTGTTAGGTACTTGGAAACAAACAAACATACATTACTTATTTCAAACACTATGTTGTTCTGCAAAAAAGCACTTACTTAACTTATCAAAGCATATCTGAAATGAAATGAACTTACAAAGTTATACATCATGTGAGATCGTACAAATCAATGAAGTTCAAAGTTGTTACACTCCATGTCCAATATGGTGTTCTAGAATCAACCACTTACTTAACTTATCAAATGATATATTTAATGAAATAAACTTATAAAATAATACATTGTTTTAGATAGTACAAATTGCTGAAGCTCAAAGTTGTTTCACTCCACATCCAATATGGGACAGAAACTCATCCAATATGTATGCATTTGCTCAGTTTACATAAATGAACATTTCATTTCAAATGTAAAGGCCTGCTGATATTGTGGTATAGTAAAGAAGAGCTACATTCCTTTTCTCTAAAGTTTGAGAATCCTTAAGACCGGGCCCCAGTGACCTTGCCTCTAGCAAGGTGATTGCAGATGCAAACTATAAAGTAATAAAAACACTGAATATATTGGGGACATATATTCAAACTACCACATTCTGCCCCTGGCCCCCAATATATTTAGCTCCTGGCCCCAATAGATTTATAACTATCACACATTGTAAATTGTACTCAGTCCAATTTCAAAGGTTCTCACAGTCTTGATCAACTTAAGATAGTGAGTCCTGTAAAATCAAACAAATTAAATACTTTCAACATGTAAAGGCACAGAGTAAACATTTTTAACTGTATAAGGAATAGCAAGGAGAGACTAAAACAATGCAAACTCAACCACCATCAGCAGTCATCAAACTTCTGCAGTTCAAGTTCAATATAACCAGAGACTGACAGTCTCAGGTTTTCCAATTCCGCCCCTCCAGCTGGGCAGAGTCGCCAGGGAAAACTTTCATCCCATGCCAACACTGCACTCCATGGTAGCCTTTTGCACAGTCCTGGTATATCCAAAACATCTTCAGGTCTCCATGCAAACCACGGTCCATCTTCCAAAGGCTCTTCCAGCCTATTCCTGAGGGTCTTCATGCCCTGCCTCATGCCACATCTCAGCAGTGGCTCCTGGAACCATGTGCAACTCATGACCATTCCATGCATTTTTCATATTTCCAAAACTAATACCAGGTGTGCAGGACACAGCCATGTTCTTAATCCAGGGACAAAATAAACCATAGCCTTGAAAAGCAGGTTCCTTCTCCAGTCAGCTCTTTCCAAGAGTTTGCATTTTTAACAGTCTTTCCTCAGGCATCCTCTCCATTGTTTTAATGTAAATCAAGTCAGGCCACCTTCCTTCCACCTTCCTTAAGATTGCTAATGTGTCAACAATAGCAGCCTAACCAGTCTCAGTGCCTCTACTTTTAGCCATCTCTCCAGCCTGAGGTTTTCCAATTTCAAAATCTTAAAATCTCAGTCCAGTATCTTTAGCCAAGCAATCAGTTCATTACAAATTTAACCTTGATCAAACTTTCTGGGCCTGGGCAGCAGAACACAGCCATCCCTTATGCCAGTAGCCCAGTTCCAACAAAGTTCTCTGTGGTCTTTCCTTCCCCTTTGAAAGTTCATAAGCAAAGCATTCAAGTACAATTCTTTTTGCACTTAGCTTCTCAAACTCTCATCAGAATAGTCCATAAAACCTGGCTTACCACTCCAGAAGGCATCTTCAGTTGCAAATACCAAGTCCATGCCCATTCCTCCAAAACAAAAGGTTCCAAAGGACCAATATCCACATGGTTGGTTCATCTCACAGTAAAACCCCTTGGTACCACTTTACTGTTGCAGTCAGCTTCACATTGCTGAGACAAACTTCCAAACCAGACACAGTTTATAGGAGGAAGGGATTTATTTGAAGCTTACAGATCCAGGGAAGTTCCATAATGGCAGGAGAAGCTGCCTGCTCTCCACAGGGCCACACAGAGAGAGGAAAACCAACCAGCCACCACAGCACACAGAGCAAAATCCTAGCCAAAGGTCTCACAGCACCCTGCAGGAACTTTAGGCTGGCACATTTCCATCTTTACAATGTAATCTCCTTAGGGCACCACACCAGGATCTGCCCCCAGTGACACCTTCTCCAGCCAGGCAGCTGGAGATCTAAGTTATAAGCTTTAATGAACTCCTGAATCTATTGGGGGACATCCATTCAAACTACCACAGCATATGTTAGTGCATTGGTGAGAAACCTCAAAATTCCTGCATCAATTCATTGAATTCATAAGACAAGAACTCAGAGGTCACTGACTCAATGGAAGTTTTGTGTGACCTTGAGCTTCCTGCACTCTGACTTCTGAGTTATTACCCACCAAAGAGCTGAGAAAAGCTTTGTTACTCTCAACCCCCAATTCCCATATCAGAGACACAAAGATGGGTCACTTTTCTTCATTTTTTTTTTGTCGTTCTTTTTTTCCCCCTCCTGCTTCTCTGTTAAATTGTGGAAATTTAATTTTTGCAGCAAGCACCTAAAATAAAACCATGGTTCATGAAATGAAGGGCTTTTGAACACCAATAAAGTTCATGGTTTCAGAATAAAGGTCACTACTGCAGTTTAATTGGACAGGGAAAGACTGTTATAAGTGCTTGTTTCCCACTGCCCCTGGGACTGGCAGAGCCTTGTGTGAAAGGTCAGGCTTGGAGGGGGGTCCACAGATCATGACACCCCCTTTCTTAGCTAGCTGATGATGAGCCAGGGGCCTTTTTCTCTTTTTAAAAAAATTTAAATTATTTTATTTTTATTTATTACCTTATTTGACAGAGAGAGAGAGAGAGAGAGAGAGAGAGAGAGAGAGAGAGAGAGAATGGGCACACCATGGCCTCTAGCCACTGCAAATGAACTCCAGACGCATGCACCACCTTGTGCATCTGGCTAATGTGGGTCCTGGGGAGTTGAACCTGGCTCCTTTAGCTTTGTAGGCAAACACCTTAACCACTAAGCCATCCCTCCAGCCCCCTTTTTCTCTTAATACTCACCCTCCAGTGGCACTGGGAGGTGGACTAGAAAGGGGGATGCTTCTTCATCCTCCCTCCTTCCCCCCACACAGCCAGGTCTCCAGGGTGTGGGACTCACCCTCCAGTGGGGAGGACCCATCCTCCCCACCAGCCAGCATCCACTGAGCTGCTTTTGTTTCCCTGGGGACAAAGGGTAACCCCAAGTTGGTGCAAGGCCTTCCTGGATATCCCCATGTGGATGCCTTCTTGCTGCAGCCTCCCATGGGTAAGAGATGATGGTAAGGTACCAGGGAGGGGCAAGTTGTTTTGTTGTGCTTTTTTTTTTTTTAAATTTTTATTGATTTTTAATCTTACATACCAAAAAAAAACCCCACCTGATATTTCCCTCCTCCCCATTCCACTTTAGAACTCCAGTCTCCATCATATCCCCTCCCTTTCTCCATTAGTCTCTCTCCTAATTTGATGACATCATCTTTCTCTTCTATTTTGAGGGTCTTGCAAAGGTATTGCTAGGCTCTGCAAGATCATGGATATCGAGGCCAATTTCTGTCTGGGCAGCTGCATAGTAAGAGGTCATATCCTTCCTTTGGCTCTTCCATTCTATCCCCCCCCTTCCTTGGTCTTGAGCCACTGGAGGGGATGTGTCATGGTCCTGAGCCACTGGAGGATGTGACACTGGAGGTGTTTCAGTTTCAGGCACTCCTCCATCCATCCCTTCTTCTCAGCACTATGTTGCCTTTTGTGTCGTCTCAGTGGTCATCACCATCTGAAAAGACAAGCTTCTCTAGCCAGAAGTGAGAATAGCATTAATATGTGGACATGAACATTTAGTGTAGTGTCCCCAGGGCAGCTTGGTGGGAATAATATATACATTTAGTCAGACATTAGCAGGCTTATACCCCCAAGGCTCATGACCTCACCTACCATAGACTTTTACTTAGGTTTTCAGTACCGGGTATGTATTCCCGCCCAGTAGAGAGGCCTTCAGTCCATTATGGAGCAGTTGGTTACCCCAAGAGTAGACACGCCACTATTGCACCTGTTCAGTCATTGGGCCTGTCTGGCCAAGCTTGAATATTCAGCATCTATTTTCACTGTTGATTTTCTGTCTCCCATGCTCGTGCAGTGCAGCTTTCCTTTCAGTTGGCTGGCTAGGGCACCAGAAGGTTCAGCTTTTCCAAGCTTTCTCAGTTGGCTGGTCTACAGGGAGAAGGTTTTCTGCTCAGCACCAGCTTGCTTTCTCAGTGTCCTGCTCTCAGGCATGAGATGTCTTCAGCAATAGGGTCTTACTATCTATTTCTCTAGGGAAACCAAGGGCTTTGGCAAAAAGCCTTAATGTTTTTAGGCTACCAGGACCTCCTTGGCCAACATCTCACTGGAAGGAGTTCCATCCCAGGTACTGAAAATTTTCTAGTAACAGTCTACATCTTCTAGACGTGACCTTAATCAAAAAGTAGTTTTACATATGTCTTATTGATAATATCTTGAGTTTAGATTGTCCCTCCCCTGCCCTTTTTTGTATGCATTCTCTTCCCATGGCCTCGCTTAGGCCATTCCCCTCCCTGTACTCAGTTCTTCTACTTACATATGTGTATTACCATACACTTAAGTCCTTCCCTTTCTTCCCTCCCTTATAGCCTTTTACCCGCTTACTGGTTTCTGGTACCTATTTTTTGGTTCCAGTTCATACACAAGTCTATACATTGGTAGCTAGGATCCACATATGAGAGAGAACATGTGACGTTTGGCTTTCTGAGCCTGGGTTACCCTCACTAAGTATAATCCTTTCCAGATCCATCCATTTCCTGCAAATTTCATAATTTCATTTTTCTTTACTGCTGAATAGAACTCCATTGTGTAAATGTACCACAACTTTATTATCCACTCATCTGTGGACGGACATCTAGGCTGCTTCCATTTCTTAGCTATTGTGAATAGAGCAGCAATAAACATGGTTTTGCAAGTATCTCTAAGGAAGTGAGAAGAGTCCTCTGGATATATGCCTAGGAGTGCTATAGCTGGATCATATGGTAAATCTATTTCTAGCTGTCTCAAGAACCTCCACACTGATTTCCACAGTGGCTGGACCAGCTTACATTCCCACCAACAGTGTAGAAGTGTTCCTGTTTTTCCGCATCCACGCCAACACTTATTGTCATTTGTTTTCTTGATGGCAGCCATTCTGACAGGAGTGATATGGAATCTCAAAGTGGTTTTAATTTGCATTTCCCTGATGGCTAAGGATGTAGAACATTTTTTAGATGTTTATATGCCATCTGTATTTCATCTTCCATGAATTCTCTATTTAGTTCCGTAGCCCATTTTTTAACTGGGTTGTTTGAATTCTTGTTATTCTGTTTTTTGAGTTCTTTGTATATTCTGGATATTAATCCTCTGTCAGATGTATAACTGGCAAAGATTTTCTCCCATTCTGTAGGTTGTCTTCCATGGGAAGAGAATGCATACAAAAAGGGCAGGGGGAGGGACAATCTAAACTCAAGATATTATCAATAAGACATATGTAAAATTACTTTTTTGAATAAGGGCATGTCTAGAAGATGTAGACTGTTACTAGAAAATTTTCAGTACCTGGGATGGAATACCTTCCAGTGAGTTGTTGGCCAAGGAGATCCAGGTAGCCTCCAAAACATTAAGGCTTTTGCCAAAGCCCTTGGTTTCCCTAGAGAAATAGATAGTAAGACCCTATTGCTGAAGACATCTCATGCCTGAGAGGCAAGGACACTGAGAAAGCAAGCTGGTGCTGAGCAGAAAACCTTCTCCCTGTAGACCAGCCAACTGAAAGCTGGAAAAAGCTGCATTGCACGCAGCGTATGGGAGACGGAAGCCATCAACACTGAAGACAGTGGATGCTGAATATTCAAGCTTGGCCAGACAGGCCCAATGACTGAACGGGTGCAATAGTGGCGTGTCTACTCTTGGGGTAACCAACTGCTCCATAATTGACTGAAGGCCCTCTCACGGGAGGGAATACATACCCGGTACTGAAAAACCTAAGTAAAAGTCTATGGTAGGTGAGGTCATGAGCCTTGGGGTATAAGCCTGCTCATGTCTGACTAAATGTATATATTATTCCCACCAAGCTGCCCTGGGGACACTACACTAAATGTTCATGTTCACATATTAACGCTACTCTCACTTCTGGCTAGAGAAGCTTCTCTTTTCAGATGGTGATGACCACTGGGATGACACAAAAGGCAACATAGTGCTGAGAAGAAGGGATGGAGGAGTGCCTAGCACTGAAACACCTCTGTCACATCCTCCAGTGGCTCAGGGACCATTGCGGAAGAGGGGGGGTGGATAGAATGGAAGAGCCAAAGGAAGGATATGACCTCTTACAATGCAGCTGCCCAGACAGAAATTGGCCTCGATATCCATGATCTTGCAGTGCCTAGCAATACCTTTGCAAGACCCTCAAAATAGAAGAGAAAGATGATGTCATCAAATTAGAGAGAGACTAATGGAGAAAGGGAGGGGATATGATGGAGACTGGAGTTCTAAAGTGGAATGGGGAGGGGAGGAAATATCAGGTGGGGTTTTTGGTATGTAAGATTAAAAGTCAATAAAAAAGTTCTTACACTCCATGTCCAATTTGTAAAAAGAAACTCATACAAATAATTTGCTCATTTTACATAAATTAACACTTCTAACAAAGAGGCACTTTCAAAGGACCCTCATCAATGGGGAATGTGGGTCATGCATTGTGAGTTTACTCAAGAGTTCTGGTGGATAGGCCCCAGTCTCTGTGCATAGTGCCCCAACTTGTGACTCTAACAATCTTTCCACCCCCTCTTCCATGAGTTTCCCTGAGCCACATTGGGGTCATTTTAGTTCTGCTTCCTTGATGAGGTTTTGGGAGCCTCTGTGTCTCTGGATATCTGGCTTAGTTGGAGTTGGATGTTCTCTGTGTTTATCTCCTTCAGCCTTTTCTGGTGTTGTGATCGCCTTGAACGCTGTATTCTTGCCCTTCCCCTGCGTTGTTCTATGGTTTCAGCTGGTCCTGGTGTGGTTAGCTGATCCTCCCTTCAGGTTCGTTGTCCACCTGGAAAAGATAAGCAAATTCTCCAACGGAGAAAGAAGTTAGTACTAGATAGAAGGGATAACCATATATGTTTTGGAGGAATTTTATATGCATTGGCTCTCTTCTAGCCCACATTTAGTGGCATCTAGATCTTGGAGACTGAGCTCATTTTTTGTACATGGCTTTGACTTATTTCCCAGTTCCAGCAATGAGTTCCATTCCACTGAGTGGGTTTATTAGCCAAATCAAGAGCAGTTGGTTACCTACCATGGCTGTTTGCCACTACTGCACTTGTATGAGCATTACGTCAGCTTGTTTCCTGCTGGGTATCTTAAACTGCAGGTTGTTTGGACCAATGTCAGACATTTTCCCCTAGTTGCTCGTGTAGCACCCTCTGGTACTAGACTAGCTAACTGTCTGGGGACTGACCTTCTTCCAGATTCTGGCCAGGTCTCAGACACATGTGCTGTCTTCAACAGTAGGGTCTTACCATTACCCTTTGGTGGGTCACCAAGTACTCTGACTGAAGTCTGTCTTTTTTGGGAAACCTTGTAGGTATTACAGATCAACAGCTCATTGTGAAAGTTCACCCCCTGCTGGCACTGGGAGTTATAGGTCTGCACCTAGGAAGGTTAGGGAGGAAAAAGATAGATAATATAAAAGAGAAAGTGAGTATAGAGAGGAGAGGGAGAGGGAGAGAGAGGGGGAGGGAGAGAGAGAAGAGAAAGAGAAGCAGGACAAGATTAAAGTTGGCCTTCATCATGTTCTCTCCAGGTTCCTGTGGTTGAGTATTCCCTCTGTAGTCCTGCTGAAGGATCACTGTTTTAGCCTGTTGTTCAGAGTAAAGGGTTTTTGTAGTATTTTTTCCTTTTGGGTCCCAATTTGTATCCCCCTTGTCCTCCCTCCCACCCTCTGTTTCCTCCCACCTTTACCCTCCCTCCATCCCACACTCCTTCTTGTCTCCTCCTCAGAGTGTTTTATTAGTTTTGGCATGTCACGTGGAATCCAGTTAGGGGCGACAGATAAATGAAACCATGTGGCGATTATCTTTTTGTGCTTGGGTGAGCTCACTGAGGATGATCTGTTCCATGTTTGACCATTTTTTTCAAATTTCCTTATTTCATCTTTCCTTACTGCTACGTAGAATTCCATAGTATAGATATACCACATCTTTGTTATCCATTCATCTAGTGATGGACACCTGGGTTGATCCAGCTTTTGCTATTATGAATTGAGCAGCTATAAACATAGTTGAGCAAATGTCTCTGATCTGAGGCTTGGGGCCTTTAGGGTAAATGCCCAATAAGGGAATAACTGGATCCATTGGTAGGTCTATGGTCATCCTTTTCAATAGTCTCCATATAGCTGTCCATAGTGGTTGAACCATTTTACATTCCCACCAACAGTGAAGACTTGTTCCTATTTCTCCGCAGCCTCGCCAGCATTTGTTTTCATTGTTTTTTTTTTTTTAATGTTAGCCATCCTTACTGGGTTAAGGTGGAATCTCATAGTTGTTTTAATTTGCATTTTCCTGATGATTAGGGATGTTGAACATTTTCTTAAATGTGTGTTTGCTATTTTGTATTTCTTCCTCTGAGAACTCCTGTACAGTTCTCTGCCCCACTTTGTGAGTGGGTTGTTTGGTGATTTATTGTTTAGGTTTTGGAGTTCTTTGTAGATTCTAGAAATTAGGTCTTTGTCAGTTGTATAGGTGGTGAAAATTTTCTCCCATTCTGTGGGTATTCTGCTGGCTTTGGTTATAATATTTTTGTCAGTGGAAAAGCTTTTCAGCTTCATGAGATCCCAGTGGTTGAGTGATTGTTTAATTTCCTGAGCTGCTGGGGTTTTGTTCAGGAAATCTTTTCCCACTCCTATATCATGGAAGATTCCTCCTATTTTTTCTTCCAGTAGTAGCAGAGTATCTGGTTTTATATTAAGGTCTTTTATCCATTTGGACTTAATTTTGTGCATGGAGAGATGTATGGGTCGAGTTTCATTTTTCTACATATGGTTGTCCAGTTTGTCCAACACCATTTGTTGAAGATGCTGTCTTTTCTCCATTCTGCATTGGTAGGGCCTTTGTCAAATATCCAGTAGCTGTAGTTTCTTGACCCAAACTCTGGGTCTTCAATTCTGTTCCATTGGTCTATATTCCTGTTTTTATGCCAGTACCATGTTGTTTTTATTACAATGGCTTTGTAGTATAGCTTTAGATCAGGTATGGTGATGCCTCAAGAGGTGTTGCTTTTGCTGAGGATGAGCTTGGATATCCGAGGCCTTCTGCCTTTCCATATGAATTTTGAGATAGTTTTTTCTATCTCATTGAAGAAGGAAGTTGGGATTTTTATTGGCATTGCATTGAATCTATAAAGTGCTTTTGGTAAAATTGCCATTTTCACAATGTTAATTCTACCAATCCAGGAGCATGGGAGGTTTTTCCATTTTTGTAGGACCTCCTCAATTTCTTTTTGAGAGTTTTTATGTTTTCATTGTACAGGTCTTTCACTTCCTTAGTTAATGTTATTCCAAGGTATTTTATTTTCTTTTGTTGCATTTGAAAATGGGACGATGTTAGTTATTTCTTTTTCTGTCTCTTTTGTCCTTTGCATACAAAAAGGCTACTGATTTCTGTGCATTGATTTTGTATCCTGCTACTTTGCTGAAGGTGCTGATCACCTTTAAGAGTTTTGGATGAAGTTCTCAGGTCATTATGTACAGAATCATGTCATCTGCAAATAGGGGCTAACTTAATTCTTCTTCCTTTCCAATTTGTATCCCTTTGATTTCTTTCTCCTGTCTTGTTGCTTGAGCTAATACTTCTAGCACTATGTTGAAGAGCAGAGGTGAGTGGACACCCCTGCCTTGTTCCTGACCTCAATGGGAATTCCTTCAGTTTTCCCCATTAAAATTACTTGGGCTTTAGGTGGTGCTTTATATAGCCTTTATTATGTTGAGATATGGGCCATCCATGCCTATTCTCTCCAATGTTTTGATCATGAAGTGATGTTGTATTTTGTCAAAGGCCTTTTCTGCATCTATTGAAATGTCATGTGGTTTTTGTGTTTCAGCTTGTTTATGTGGTGTATTACATTGACAGATTTCAGTATGTTGAACCACCCCTGCGTTCCAGGGATGAAGCCTACTTGATCAAGGTGGATAATGCTTTTTGATGTACTGTTGAATTCAGGTTTGCAAGAATTTTGTTCAGGATCTTTGTGTCTATGTTCATCAGAGAAATGGGCCTATAATTTTCCTTTCTTATGGTGTCCCTGCCTGGTTTTGGAATTAGGGTGATACTAGCTTCATAAAAGGAGTTAGGGGATCTCTCCCTGTTCTCCTATTGTGTGGCACAGTTTGAGAAGAATTGGTTTCAGTTCTTCCATGAAGGTTTGGTAGAATTCTGCTGAGAAACCATCTGGTCATGGACTCTTCTTTTTGGGAGGTGTTTTATTACCTCTTCAATCTTGAAGGGTGTGATGGGTCTGTTTAGGAAATTAATCTGCTCTGGGCTTAGCTTTGGTAGGTGGTATGTGTCTAGGGAATTCTTCCATTTCTTCCATATTTTCCTGTTTTATGGAGTAGAGGTTTTTGAAATAAGTCCTAATAACTCTTCCTATTTCGCTCATGTCTGTTGTGATCTCTCCTTTTCATTTCTAATTTTGTTGATTTGAAGTGTTTCTTTTTCTGCTTGATCAAATTGGCCAGGGGTGTATCAATCTTGTTAATTTTTCAAAGAACCAGCTCTTTGTTTTGTCAATTTTTCTTAATTGTCCTCTTAGTTTCAATTCATTAATTTCTTCTCTGATTTTAATTATTTCTTTCCATCTGGAGCTTTTAGGGTTGGCTTCTTCTAGCCTTTCCAATGCCTTTAGGTGAATAGTTAGGTTATTGATTTGGGATCTTTCTGTTTTTCTTATGATGGCATTTAGTGCTATGATTTTTCCCCTAAGGACTGCCTTCATTGTGTCTCATAAGTTTTGGTATGATGTGTTCTCATTGTCATTGAATTCTAGAAATTTTGCAATTTCATTCTTTATTTCATCCACAACCATTTATTGTTTAAAAGTGTGTTGTTCAATTTCCAGGAGGTAGAGGATTCCTGGTGTACTTTTTGTTGTTAATTTCTAGCATTACAGCATTGTGGTCTGATATCATGCAGGAAATTACATCAATTTTCTTGAAAATATGGAGGCAGGCTTTGTGGCCCAGTACATGATCTATTTTAGAGAAGGTTCCATGGGCTGCTGAGAAGAATGTGTAATCTGTAGATTTTGGGTGGAATGTTCTGTATATGTCTGTTTGGTCTAGTTGTTCTATGGTGTTGTTGAGCTCTCTTACTTCCTATTAATTTTCTGTTTGGATGATCTATCCATTGTTGATAGTGGAGTATTAAAGTCCCCGACTATGATGGTGTTGGTGTTTATTTCTGTTTTTGTTGCCAAGTAGATTTTGCTTTATGAGTTGTGGTGCACCTGTGTTTGGTGCATAAATATTGATGATTGTGATGTCCTCTTGTTGGATTGTTCCCTTGATAAGTAAGAAGTGGCCTTCTTTGTCTTTTTGGTTACTTTTGGTTTGAAGTCTATTTTATCAGATATAAGTATAGCTATGCCTGCTTTTTCTTGTTTGTGTTTGCTTGGAATATCATTTTCCACCCCTTTCACCCTAAGGAGGTGTCTGTCTTTAGTGGTGAGGTGGGTTTCTTGAAGACAGCAGATTGAGGGGTCCAGTTTTCTGATCCACCCTGTTAGCTTATGTCTTTTGATGGGTGAATTGAGGCCATTAATGTTCAGAGATATTAGTTTGAGGTTTGATTTAATGCCTGCCATGTTGTGGTCTTTGTGTTTTTTTTTTTTTTTTTGAGGGTTTGGTTAATGTGGACTGTTTCTTGTGGGCTCTTGAGATTGGTTATTTGTTTCTTCTGTGGTGAATTCCCTGAAGTACTTTCTGTAGGTTTGGCTTTGTGTTCATATGTTTGTAAAGATGAGTTTTATCATGGAATGTTTTCTTTCACCATCCATTATGAGGATACTTTTGCTGGATAGAGTAGTTGGGGCTGGAAACCATGGGTTCTTAGAGTTTGCAGTGTTCCATTCCAGGCCCTTCTGGCTTTTAGGGTTTCCATTGAGAAGTCTGAGGTAATTCTAATGGGGTTCCCTTTATATGTAATGTGTTGTTTTTCCCTAGCTGCTTTGAGGATTTTCTCTTTGTGTTTGATGTTTAGAGTCTTAAAAGATAATGTGTCTTGGAGAATTTCTCCTTTGGCCCAGTCTGTTTGGAGTTCTGTAGCTTCTTGTAACTTGATGGGTTTTTTTTTGAGAGAGGGAAAGTTTTCTTCAATTATTTTGTTGAATAAGTTTTCCATTCCTTTAGTCTGTGTTTCTTCCCCTCTGGTATGCCCATGATCCACAAGTGTTTGGAGGGCAAGGGTATCCTGTACATTTCCCTCATGTTCTGTTCACAGTAGTTTTTGAACTTGTTGAAGTTTTGGACTCATGATTTTCTGATTTCTTCTGTTTTGTCTTCCAGTTCTGAGTTTCTATCTTCCTTGACATTACTCTGTTCTTAAGAGCTTTCTGAGGTTTAGGGTTTGATCTCTCTTTTTTGGTTCATATTTTCTACTGTTTCTTTATGTATAGTTTCCATCCTCTGTCTAGTTCCCTTTTCTACGTCATTTTCTGATCTTTCTTTAATGCTTCTTGAGTTCATCCTTGCATTTTTTTATGTCTTCATTGAACTTAGCCATCTGGTTATTGAGGACTCTTTTTTTTCATTCTCCTTCAGTTCATTTAACTGTTTTTGGAACCCTTCCTGGTTCTTTTCTATTAGGCCTAATCTAGCAAGGATAACATTCATACAATTATTGGTTCTTTGTTGAGTTTCTGAGAGTTGTGCTATTTGCTTGGCCAGGTTGCATAGCTTGTCTCTTCATTTTGGGGTTCTGATTCTAATGTCTCTTCTATGATTTGATTTGAAACATCCGTTGTAGGACTGGATAGTCTATTTGGATTTACTTGTATCTGGTTTTTCATGCTATTCCTTTTTGCTGTAGTCTGCCCATTGCACTGGTTCAGAAACCTTAGTATGGAATGGGAGCCTGTCTTGGGATGGGGTGGGAATGGGTGGTGATTGTCAGGGCAGTGGTCCCTGCAGAGTTCCAGAAAGGTGGGTGATACTGGCCACTGGCCTGGGTGTTCTTTGCATGTGGGCAGTGGCAAGTGGGATGGGGACCTGGTGACCCTGAGAAGAGGAGCTGGGGCTGATCCACAGGGACAACAGGGCATGTGGAGAGCTCCTCCATGCTCCAGTGGGACCAGTGAGTGGGGGCACCTGTCTCACGTGCAGACCAGAAAGATGGGGGCTGGCCACTGAGGGGGAGCCAGTGAGGGCTGCACAGCAGCCTGGGATAACTGGTTCCTCCTGTGCGGTCGGATTGTCCCACAATGGTTCATAAAGTTGATAAGGCTGGAAGAACCAATCAGTGGGAGACCCAAACTCCATTAAAAGAGACAGGAGAAGCCTAGGATGGACTGAGTTTCCGCCACTCCCCAGAGAAATATCCTAGGGATGGAAGGAATGGATCTAAGAAGCTAGCAGGGCAAGTAGGGTCCACCTGGGAATTGGTTCATGCACCAAGGGAATGGTGAAAGGAAACTGTCAGTCTGACATATCTTTAGGGGATTTTTCTTATCTGGGTGTTATCAAATCAGTTTGGGTCAGTGCACTTGATTTTGCTCCTCCCAGAAGTCTGGATGACCATCATTTCTGCAGTTTTTCCTCAAATGGCTCATTGTGTTCAAGGTTCTGGATAACAACAATCCCTTTTGGGCTGAGGCAGGGTAAATATCAGGCTACACTTCCTCCCTGGATTACAATTTAGACCTTTTTTTTTGAGGTGGTCAGAACTCTTGGTGTTCTTCCATCTACTGGCCTGGAATTCACCATCCATTACA
Organism: Orientallactaga sibirica; assembly: GCA_036365145.1. Classification (NCBI taxonomy): domain Eukaryota; kingdom Metazoa; phylum Chordata; class Mammalia; order Rodentia; family Dipodidae; genus Orientallactaga; species Orientallactaga sibirica. Next base: position 250,954 of record JAEOAD010002857.1, read on the forward strand.
GGGGATCTCATTAACTGAAATTTCTGCATGATTAATTTTCTGGTTTCCTTAATCTGGCAGTCTTTCAAGTGGTTCCACATTGCCAGGTGCTAGCAGATAATTGTGGTCTTCAAAGTGAATTTAACCTGTTTTTACATGAATGAACAAATGTCCAAACCAAGAACAAGCAAAATAGGCTTTATAATTGATCAAATTATTAGGCGTATCATAATGAATGAAAGAACATCAAAAAGCCCTGACTAGTGATGGTTTGTGTTTGTAACCATATATCAAGGGAATGTCATTCTAAAGTGATATCAAATCATGCTCTTTCTTTCAATTCAAACTTTAGTTTTTTGTGGTGCAGTTCAATGATAAAACAAAACCTGGAGGTCTGCCGGACTCAGAAACAATGAATCTCTGGCCGCACTTTGGGTATTGCCCCACTTTCAGGACCAGATGCTGCCTTTGGCATTTTGAATGAAATAGGTATTCTTTTGGCAAATATTTTCATAAATCTTTAGATCTGGCATTGCAGATAAGCTTTGACTCTCTCCAATCTTTTAAAACCCTTAAATATCTTGCTCAATCAAGCACTTACTCATCAAATGATATCCGAAATTAAATGAATATACAAATTAATACATCCTGTAAGGTCGTACAAGTCATTGAAGTTCAAAATTATTACACTCTTCAAACAATCTGTGAAGGAAACTCAGCCAATTCACATGCATTTGCTTAGTTTGCATAAATGAACTTTTCTAACAAAAAGACCTGCTGATGTTGTGTTATAGTAAAAATTGAACTACATTAATTTTCTCTGATGGTTTAGAATATTGGAATGGAGTTTGCTTACACAATAACAAATACTCAAATACATGATTAAAACTAGGTAATTCATACTTTGGTAATAAATGAGTGCATATCCCTGTCAAATTTCTGTAGTCTGTTAAGGAGCTAGGAAGCATACAAACTTACATTACTTCTTTCAAACACTATGGTGCTCTGCAATCAAGCACTTATTACACTCCACATCCAATGTGCAAAAGAAATGTATACAATTTGTACGCATTTGCGTAGTTTACAAAAATTAACATTTCTAATAAAAAGGCATGCTGAGGTTTTGTTAAGATAAAGAAGAACTACATTCCTTTTCTCTAAAGGTTGAGAATTTTGGAGTAGAATTTGCATAAACAATAACAAATAGATCTAAAAGGAACTCAAATACATGATTGAAACTAGGCAAGCCAGTCTTGGGTTATAAATGAGTGTACATCCATGTCAAAGTCTCCTAGATTTTTAAGGACCTTGAAAACAAACACACATTACTTCTTTCAAACTCTATGGTATTCTCCAGTCAAGCCTTTACATTACTTATCAAAGGATAACCAAAATTAAATAAACTAACAAATATTGTGTTAGAAAATAAAAATCAACAAAGTTCAAATTTGTTATAGTAAAGACTGAACTGCATTTATTTTTTAAAGGTTGAGAATATTGGAGTGGAATGTGCTTTACAATGACACATAGTTCTAAAGTGAACTCAAATACATGATAGATACTGGGTAATTCAGACTTAGGTCACAAGTAAGTATACATCCATGTCAAACTAGGTAAATCAGGTTACAAACAAGTGCACATCCATGCAAAAGTCTCAAATATTTTTGAGGAGCTTAGAAACAAACAGTTACATTACTTCTTTAATACAAATTTGTTACACTCCCCATGCAATCTGTGAAACAACTCATCCAATTTGTATGTATTTGCTCAGTTTACATAAAAGAACATTTTTAACAAAAAGTCCTGCTGAGGCTGGAGAGATGGCTTGGTGGTTAAGGCACTTGCCTGCTAAGCCTAAGAATGCCCTTTTGATTCTCCAGGTTCCACGTTTAGCCAGACACAAGGGTGCAATGCCCCTCTGGCCCACCAGGGGCACATGTGTCTGGAGTTCATTCACAGTGGCTGAGAGGCCATTGGTGTGCTCATTCACTATCTGGCGCTCTCTCTCTCTCTCTCTCTCTCTCTCTCTCTCTCTCTCTCCAAAAACATGAGGCCTGCTGATGTTGTGTTATAATAAAGATAAACTATGTTAGTTTTCTCTAAAGTTTGATAATACTGGAGTACAGTTTGCTCAGTTTACATAAATGAACATTTCTAACAAAGGGACTGCTAATGTTGTGTTATAGTAAGGATTTAACTACTTTCATTTTCTCTAAAGGTTGAGAATATTGGAATGGAGTTTGCTTAAACAATAACATGTCAAAGTCTCGTAGAATGTTTAGGAACTTGGAAACAAGCAGACATACATTACTTCTTTTAAACACTGTGGTGCTCTACAATCAAGCACTCACTTAACTTGTCAAATAACATCTGAAATGAAATAAACTTACAGAATAATACATTGTGTTAGACAGTACAAATAAATAAAGTTCAAAGTTCTTACACTCTTCTTCCAATCTGCAAAAGAAACTTATACAATTCATACACATTTACTCAGTTTACATAAATGAACATTACTAACAAAAAGGCCTGCTGATGTTTTGTTATAGTAAATATTGAACTACATTTATTTTCACTAAAGGTTGAGAATATGTGAGTACAGTTTGCTTAAACAAGAGCACGAAACTCTAAAGTGAACTCAATTACATCATTGAAACTAGATAATTCAGGTTACAAATGACAGCACAACCATGCAAAATTCTCATAGGCTGTTAAAGAGCTTGGAAACAAACAGACTTACATTACTTCTTCCAAACACCGTGGTATTCTAGAATCAAGCACTTAATTAACTTATCAAATTATATCAAAAAAATGAAATAAACTTACAAAATAATACATTGTGTTAGATAGTACATATAAATGAGGTTCAAAGTTGTTACACTGCACGTCAAATATGAGAGAAAAACTCATCCAATTCATACTCATTTGCTCTGTTTCCATAAGTGAACATTTCTAACAAACAGGCCTGCTGATGTTATGTTATAGTAAAGAAGAATTACATTCCTTTTCTGTAAAGGTTGAGAATATTGGAGTGGAGTTTGCTTAAACAATAACAGGTAGCTCTAAAGTGAAATGAAACTCATGACTGAAACTAGGTAATTCAGACTTAATAAATGCTTGCTCATACATTTCAAATTAACATAGACTGATAAAGAACTTGGAAACAAACAAACTTACATTACTTTTTTTTTTTGTTTTGTTTTGTTTTCTGAGGTAGGATCTTGCTGTAACCGAGGCTGACCTGGAATTCACTCTGTAGTCTCAGGGTGGCCTTGAAATCAAGGCAATCCTCCTACCTCTGCCTCCTGAGTGCTGGGATTAAAGGCGCATACCACCAGGCCCATCTTTTTTTTTTTAAACTTTTTTTTATTTTTTATTATTTTTTTGGTGAGAGACAGAGAGAGAGAGAGAGAGAGAGAGAGGAAGACAGAGATGGGCGCGCCAGCAGTGTCTCAGCTGCTGAGAACGAAATCCAGATGCGTGTGCCCCCTTGTGGTCAAGTGCGGCATTGCGCCCTTGCCTCACTTTGCATCTGGCTAAACGTGGGACCTGGAGGTTGGAACCGCTGGAGATTGGAACCAGTGTTCTTAGGCTTAGGAGGCAGGCGCCTTAACCCCTAAGCCATCTCTCCAGCCCCAGGCCCATCTTTTTACATTACTTTTTCAAACACAATGGTGTTCTGCAATAGAGCACTTCCTTAAATTATCAAATGACAACCAAAGTAAATGAATGTACAAACTAATACATTGTGTTAGATAGTACAAATCAATGAAGTTCAAAATCGTTACACACTTCATCCAATCTGCAAAAGAAACTCATCCAATTTCTATTTATTTGCTCAGTTTACATAAATAAACATTTCTAACAAAAAGATGTTGTCTTATTGTAAGAAGAACTACATTAATTTTCTCTAAAGGTTGAGAATATTGGAGTAGAGTTTGCTTAAACAATAACAAGTAGCTCTAATGTGAACTGAAATACATGAGTCAAAGTAGGTAATTCAGGTTACAAATGAGTGTACATCCATGCAAAGTTCTCATTGACTATTAAGAAGCTTGGAAACAAACACAGTTACATTACTTATTTCAAACAATATGGAGTTCTGCAATCAAGCACTTATGTAACTTATCTAATGACAACTGAAATGAAATGATTTTACATAATAACACATCGTGTTAGACAGCACAAATTAAGGAAGTTCAAAATTGTTACAGTCTTTGTCCAATCTGCAAATAAATTCATCCAATTTGTGTGTATTTGGTCAGTTTATATAAATGAACATTTCTAACAAAAAAGCTCTGCTGATGTTATAGTAAGGATTGAACTACTTTCGTTTTCTCTGAAGGTTGAGAATATTGGAGTGGAGTTTGCTTAAACAGTAACAGGTAGTTCTAAAGAGAACTCAAAAACATGATTGAAACTACATAATTCAGACTTAGGTTACAAATGAATGCACATCTATGCAAAACTGTATAGGAACTTGGAAACAAACATACTTACATTACTCCTTTCAAACACCATGCTGTTTTGGAATCAAGCACTTAACTGTTCAAATGACATAAGAAATCAAATAAACTTACAAAATAATACATTGTGTTAGATAGTACAAATCAATTAAGTTTAAAGGCATTACCCTCTTCATCTACTCTGCCAAAGAAACTCATTCAATTAGTACACATTTGGTCAGTTTACACATCTGGTTTTACACATCCATGCAAAACCTTCATAGACTGTTAAGGAGCTTGGAAACATTTACATTACTTCTTTCAAACACTATGGTGTTCTGCAATCAAGCATGTACTTAACTTATCAAATGATATTCTAAATGAAATGAATCTACAAACTAATACATCATGTTAGATAGTGCAAATCAATGAAGTTCAAACTTGTTACAGTCCTGTCAAGTATGTGAAGGAAACTCATCCAATTCATACCCATTTGCTTATTTTACATAAATGAACATTTCCAACAAAAAGGCCTGCTGATATTGTGTTATATAATGAATGTGAACTACATTTATTTTCTCTAAAGTTGGTGTGATAGTTTGAATATATGTCCCCCAATATATTCAGTGTTTTATTAGTTATAGTTTGCATTTGCAATCACCTTGCTAGAGGCAATGTCACTGGGGGCTGGTCTTAAGATGTTAATGGTGGGTTTGAGATTCCATTGTAAAGATATGAAAATGTGCCTAGCAGGAGTTCCTGAAGTGTGCTGTGTGACCTTTTGGCTGTGTGCTGTGGTGGCTGGTTGGTTTTTCTCTCTCTCTGCTTGGCCCTGTGGAGAGCAGGCCTCTTCTTTTGCCATTATGGAACTTCCCCTGGATCTGTAAGCTTCAATAAAAAAGATCCCTTCCTCCATAACTGTGCCTGGTCTGGAAGTTCATCTCAGCGAACCTGAAGTTGTCTGCTACAGTTGGGAAAACTGGAGTGCCATTTGCTTAAACAATAACATGTAGCTCTACAGTGAACTAAAATACATGATTAAAAGCCAGTAATTCAGACTTAGGTAGCAAATGAGTGCACATCCATGTCAAAATCTCATATACTGTTAAGGAGATGGAAACAACCAGACTTACATTACTTATTTCAACCACTATGTTGTTCTGCAAACAATGACATATGTAACTTATAAAAAGGACAGCCAAAATGAAATGAACATACAAACTAATAGACTGTGTTACATAGTACAAATCAATCAATTTTAAAGTTCTTACACTCCATGTCCAATTTGCAAAAGAAACTCATACAATTCATATGCATTTGCTCATTTTACATAAATGAACACTTCTAACAAAGAGGCCTGGTGATATTGTGTTATAGTAAAGAAGAACTACAGTTCTTATCTCTAAAGGTTGAGAATATTGGAGTGGAGTTTGCTTTAACAATAAAATGTAGCTCTAAAGTGAACTCAAATACATGATTGAAACTAGGTAATTCAGACTTAGGTTACAAATGAGTGCACATGGATGAAAAAGTCTCCTAGACTGGCAGGCAGCTTGGAAACAAGCAGATGTACTTTCAAACACTATGGTGTTCTGCAATCAAGCACTTACTTATCACATTACATCTGAAATGAAATAAATATACAAAATAATACATTGTGTTAGATAGTACAACTCAATGTAGTTCAAAACTCTTACACTCTACATACAATCTGTGAAAGAATCTGATACAATTCATACACATTTGTTCAGTTACATAAATGAACATTTCTAATAGAAAGGCCTCCCTGTGTCTTGTTATAATAAAGATTGAACTGCATTCATTTTCTCTAATGGTTGGGACTATTGGAGTGGAGTTTGCTTAAACAAAACATGTGCCTCTAAAGTGAACTCAAATGCATTATTGAAACTAGGTAATTCAGACTTAGGTAACAAATGAGTGCTCATCCATGTCAAATTCACGTTGACTGTTAAGGAGCTTGAAAACACAAACTTTTACTTCTTTTAAACACTATGGTGTTCTGCAATCAAGCACTTACTTAACTTACAAAATGATATCCAAAATGAAATGAACTTACAAAATGTTACATCTTATTAGTACAAAACAATGAAGTTCAAAAATGTTACACTATATGTCCAATCTGTGAAAGAAACTCTTCCAATTCATACCCATTTGCTCAGTTCACATATAATATTTCTAACAAAAGGTCTGCTGGTTTTGTGTTATAATAGAGATGAAGTACATTAATTTTCTCTAAAGGTTGAGAATACTGGAGTGCAGTTTGCTTAAACAATAAGACGTAGCTCTAAAGTAAACTGAAACTCATGAATCAAACCAGGTAATTCGGACTTAGATTACAAATGAGTGCACATCCACTTCACATTCTCGTAGACTGTTAGGTACTTGGAAACAAACAAACATACATTACTTATTTCAAACACTATGTTGTTCTGCAAAAAAGCACTTACTTAACTTATCAAAGCATATCTGAAATGAAATGAACTTACAAAGTTATACATCATGTGAGATCGTACAAATCAATGAAGTTCAAAGTTGTTACACTCCATGTCCAATATGGTATTCTGGAATCAACCACTTACTTAACTAATCAAATGATATATTTAATGAAATAAACTTACAAAATAATACATTGTGTTAGATAGTACAAATTGCTGAAGCTCAAAGTTGTTTCATTCCACATCCAATATGGGACAGAAACTCATCCAATATGTATGCATTTGCTCAGTTTACATAAATGAACATCTCATTTCAAATGTAAAGGCCTGCTGATGTTGTGTTATAATAAAGAAGAGCTACATTCCTTTTCTCTAAAGTTTGAGAATATTGGAGTGGAGTTTGCTAAAACAAAAACATATATTGGTTCCAGTCAAGATGGCATCTGTGTAAACACACCTCACCTGGCAGGGAAGGAAAGGCAACACATTTAGGGTTCTTTGGGGTTCAGAGGAATGGCACAGAGGAGAAAAGTAGGGAATCCTCCCATGCTCTTGGGTAGCACACCAGTCCCCAACCCCTAAACAGCAGCCTTAGCCTTAGTACCAGCCACACTAGTTAAGTGGACTGAGGCCAACAGGATAGTGTTCCCCCACCATAGGCCCTCTCCACTGCAGAGCTCCACAAGCAACCTCCGTTACCCACTCCACCCCACTCCCACCCTCCATGTGCATGGGAACCCCACTCGCTTGGTCCACTCAACACCCCACCCCACCCTCTGTGCATGCAGTAACTCCACTCACTCTGCCCCACCTTCCATGATCACAGGAACTCCATTCACTCTGCCCCATCGCTGCCACCCCCACCCCCCCATGAGCATGGGAACTCCACTTGCTCAATCCCCCTTGCTGCCCCACCCCCACCCTCCATGCATGTAGGAACCCCATTCACTCCACCCCCTTCCATGATCCCAAGAACTCCACTCACTCTGTCATCCATGCCACCACACTCCACCCACCATGAGCATTGTAACTCCACTCATTCCACCCTACTAACAACCACGCCCTCATCTTCTGTGGGTGCAGGAACCACACTCTCTGTCCCACTTTCTGCCCTACTCCCACACTCCTTGCAAGTGGGAACTTCACTTGTTCCATCCCCCTCACTGCCACCCCACACTCAACCCTAGGTACAGGAACTACACTCGCGAACTCCCTCCCCCCTCACTGCCACATTGTGCCCCAGCACAGGAACTCCACTCAAGAACTCCCACCCCTCACCAACCCCCTTCCCGGGACTCTCACACCAGCTCCATCCTCCTCACCACCACCCCACACCCTGGGCACAGGAATTCCATATGCCAGCTCCATCTCCATGTCTGCTGCTGCCCCCTCACCCCCTCACACACCAACTCTGTGACCCTCTCCCCCAGCTACCCACACCCCCATGTGCAGGAGCTGCCAATGCAAACACCATCCTGCTGGAAGTCCCACCCCCTGAGAAGGTACCAAACCCAGGCCAAAAAGATATTCTTCACCACTCCCTCCCCTTTCCTTCCACCCCACCTGGCCCACCACCAGTTCACCCAATGAGCTTCATCTGACCTGTAGCAATCGCATATCCCTGTTCTGCCTTGTCAAAGGACCCTGCAGTCCCACACACTCCCTGCAACATAGTCCCAATGGACTCTAAGTATCTAAATATTGATAATAAGAACAACATCCTAAAGGCAGCTAGGGAGAAACAATACAATACATATAAAGGAATCCCCATCAGAATTACTTCAGACGTGTCAATGGAAACACCCTTGTCAACCTTGTCAAATAAACAACCTCAAGAGCCTACAAGAAGCAGTTCACAATAACCAGACTCAGAGAAGCAAAAAAAAACTTCAAAGTCAAAAAAATCAGACCATACAAACCACCACAATATGGCAGGGATTAAGTCAAACCTCACAATTATTACCCTAAGTATTAATGGCCATAATTCACCCATCAAGAGACATAAACTGACAGGATAGATCAGAAAATTAGACCTCTCAATCTGATGTCTTCAAGAAACCCACCTCACCACTAAAGACAGACACCCTCTCAAAGTGAAAGGGTGGAAAATGATATTCCAAGCAAATGGAAATAAGAAACAAGCATGCATTGCCATACAAATGTCAGGTAAAAGAGACTTCAAACCAAAAGTACTCAAAAAAGACAAAGAAGGCCACTTCTTACATATCAAGGGAATGATCCAAAAAGAGGATATCACAATCATCAATCTTTACTCACCAAACACAGGTGTACCACAATTCATGAAACAAAACCTACTTGACAACAAAACAGAAATAACTACTGACAGCATCATAGTTGGGGACTTCAATACTCCACTATCAGCAATAGATAGATCATCCAAACAGAAAATTAACAGGTCAGTAAGAGAGCTCAACAACACCATAGAGCAATTAGACATAACAGACATCTACAGAACATTCTACTCCAAATCTACAGATTACACATTCTTCTCAGCAGCCCGTGGATCCTTCTTTAAAATAGATCATATACTGGGCCACAAAGCCTGCCTCCATATTTTTAGGAAAATTGACATCACTTCCTGCATGATATCAGACCACAATGCTATAATGTTAAAAATTAACAACAAAATGTATTCCAGGAATCCAACCACCTCCTAGAAACTTAATAACACACTTTTAAACCATAAACTGGTTGTGGATGAAATAAAAAAATAAAATTGCAAAATTTCTAGAATTGAACAACAATGAAAACACATCATAGCAAAACTTATGGGACACAATGAAGGCAGTCCTTAGGGGAAAATTCATAGTAATAAAGGCCTTCATAACAAAGACAGAGATACCAAATCAATAACCTAGCCATCCACCTAAAGGCATTGGAAAAACAAGAAGAACCCAGCCCACAAACTCCAGATGGAAAGGAATAATTAAGATCAGAGCAGAAATTAATGAATTGGAAACTATGAAGACAATTAAGAAAATTAATGAAACAAGACATGGTTCATTGAAAAAAGAAACAAGATTGATAAACCCCTGGCTAATTTGATCAAGCAAAAAACAGAGACACTTCAAATTAACAAAATTAGAAATGAAAATGTAGAGATCACAACAAACATAAGCGAAATTGGGAGAATCATCAGGGCTTATTTCAAAAACCTCTGCTCCACACAGCTGGATAATATGGAGGAAATGGATGAATTCCTGAACACATACCACCTACCAAAGCTAAACCCAAAACAGATCAATCTAAACAAACCAAACATGCCCATAAGAGATTTTAAAGGTAATCAAACACATCCCCATAAAGAAGATTCCAGGACCAGATGGCTTCTCAGCTGAATTCTACCAAACCTTCATGGAAGAACTGAAACACATTTTCTCAAACTGTGCCACACAATCAGAGAACATGGAAAGATTCACAACTCCTTATATGAAGCTAGCATCACCCTAATACCAAAACCAGGCAGAGATGCCACAGGAAAAGAAAACTATAGGCCTATTTCCCTGATGAACTTAGACACAAAGATCATGAACAAAATCCTCACAAACCAAATTCAACAACACATCAAAAGCATTATCCACCTTGATCAAGGAATGCAAGGATGATTCAACATATGGAAATCTGTCAATATAATATGCCACATAAATAAGCTTAAGCACAAAAACCACATAATTATTTTGATATATGAAGAAAAGGTCTTTGACAAAATACAACATCACTTCATGATCAAAACATTGGAGAGAATAGGCATGGACAGTTTATATATCTCAACATAATAATACCTATATATGAAGCACCTAAAGCCCAAATAAGACTTACTGGGGAGAGACTGAAGGAATGTCCACTGAGATCAGGAACAACACAGTGATGTCCACTCTCACCTCTGCTCTTCAACATAATACAGGAAGTCCTATCTCAAACAATAAGACAGGAGAAAGGAGTAAAAGGGATACAAATTGGAAGGGAAGAAGTTAAATTAGCCCTATTTGCAGATAGCATAATTCTATACATAAGTGACCTGAGAACCTCTATCTCAAAACTCTTAAAGTTGAATAACTCCTTCAGCAAAGTAGCAGAATACAAGATCAATATGCAAAATCAGTAGCCTTTCTATATGCTAAATACAAAGTTACAGAAATAGAGATAAGAGACATTGTCCCATTTTCAATAGCAACAACAACAACAAAAATACCTTATAATAACATTAGTCAAGGAAGTGAAAGACTTATACATTGAAAACATAAAAGCACTGAGGAAAGAAATGGAAATTCTTACACTCCAAGAAAGAAATTCTTACACTCCAACAAAGAAATTCTTACACTCCAAGTCCAATCTGAGAAACTCATAGAATTCATATGCATTTACTCAGTTTACATAAATGAACATTACTAAAGAAAAAGGCCAGCTGAAGTTGTTTTATATATACATTGAACTACATTTATTTTCTTTAAAGGTTCAGAATACTTGAGTGCACTTTTCTTAAACTAGAACACGAAGCTCTAAAGTGAACTCAATTACATCATTGAAACAAGGTAATTCAAGTTACAAATGAGAGCAAACCCATGCAAAACCTGTGAAGGAGCTTGGAAACCAACAGACGTACATTACTTCTTTCAAACACTATGGTGTTCTGGAGTCAAGCACTTACTTATCAAATGACATCTGAAATGAAATAACTTACAAAACAATACATTGTGTTAGATAGTACAAATCACTGAAGTTCAAAGTTTTTACACTGCACATCCAATCTGCAAAAGAAACTCATCCAATTCATACAACATTGTTCAGTTTATATAAATGAGCATTTCTAACAAAAAGGCCTGCTGATATTGTGTTATAGTAATGAAGAACTACATTCATTTTCTCCATAGGTTGAGAATATTCAAATGAAATTTGCTTAAACAATAACATGTAGCTCTAAAGTGAACTGAAATACATGATTGAAACTAGGCAATTCATGCTCAGGTAAGAAATGAGTGCCCCTCCATGTCAAATTCTCATAGAATGTTAAGGAGCTTGGAAACAAACAAACTTACATTACTGATTTCAAACACTATAGTTTTCTGCAATAAAGCACTTACTTAACTCATCAAATGACAACTAAAATGAAATGAACATACAAACTAATAAATCTTTTTAGGTAATACAAATCAATGAAATTCAAAGTTGTTACATTCTTCATCCAATCTGCAACAGAAACTCATCAAATTAGTATGCATTTGCTCAGTGTACATAAATGAACATTTCTAACAAAAAGGCCTGCCTATGTTGTGTTAAAGTAAAGAAGAATGGAAGAGGACTTCTGGGTAAGATGGCAGCATAGGAGCCACGCCAAACCAGATCAGGGAGGGATTTAAGCAAAACTACACTCTTCTTTGGAAAACAGCAGAATATTTTTTTCCGGGAAACAGCAGAAAAGCAGGAGACAGGCAGAATACCACTGTGGAGATCATGGCCCAACCCATGGCAGCCCGCTCCACAGCAGCTCCAAGCCGCCGCCCCAACACCCCATCCTGTTTGGCTCCAAGCCCCTGCCCAGATCAGCTGAGCCTCGCTGAGCCTCCCCTGCAGTGGCAGCTGCCCAAACAAACAAAAAAAAAAATACAGGGGACTTTCCAACCTCATCAGTCTCCTCTCAGAGCCCAGAAATTGAAGAAAATTCTGCTGAGCTACTGAAAGAGATACAGGAGAACACTGAGCTACTACAGGCTTCCTGAACTCGCCCATCCCCAAACCATCAAATCCCCAGGGAACTGGCAGAATTCAGCAACTAGCAGCAGCTCTGTACTACATCACCAACACCAGACCCACCACAGCTGAGCCAAGCTCCACAGCTCAGGGAACAAGGTGGGCACTCAGCATTGGTGAGTTTGGAAGCCACACCAAATGGTAACAAAGGCCTGCACTGGAAGTGCTAACCTCTCTTTCCAGGTCAGGGCAGGTTATGGGTTACATATTTGTGGTTGGCCTTACCATTTTCAAATAAGCTGAATATGAGGTGTTGAATATTGCTGCCTGTAATACTTTTGGATTTAAAGGGCCTTTATCTTTTGCTTCTGTCATTATTGGGGGCAGGGTCTGATTCCTAGCTGACAGGATTAAGGGTGTGGAGCAAACACACCCTTAGGGATTTTGACCTTATTAGACTGTTTGTTTCAATTCCTACAGTTGTATACTCTGTGCTCATGTTAATTGAATGTGTATTTTGCTCAATTGAAGTTTAGAACTTGCTACTAAATTGTTCCTCCAGTCCACTACAATACTTGCTTAACAAGCAAATTCAACAGCTAGGATTACTTCTGAGGTTGGACCTGGGTACAAGTGCTACACTTGGCACCTTAAAACCATATCCTGAAAGCATATAAAGGTGGATCACCACAGCGAAGAACACTGCAGATAAATAGAAAGCCTAAGAATCAAATCAATCCAGGATGCAAAAGTCACTACATTATAATACAAGAAACACAAAGATCAAGACAATGCAATCCCACCAAAAATTACAAACCCATCAGAACTGTTCACCAATGAGACTGTTTTAGATGAAATTCCTGACAAAGATTTCCAAGAATGATGATATCTATACTCAAAGAAATGAAAGAAGAAATAAAAGAAGAAATGAAAGGAATCAAAGAAGAAAACAAAGGAATTAAAGAAGAAAACAAACTTTTGAAAGAGATCACAGAAAAACAGTTTAATGAAATAAAAAGTCATTACAGGACATGAATAAGGAAATAGAACTACTGAAGAAAAACCAGGCTGAAAACCTAGCTCTGAAGAACACAGTCAGTGAAATAAAAAACTCTGTGGAAAGTCTCACCAGTAGAATGGATGAAGGAGAGGACAGAGTATCTAAACTAGAAGACCAGATGGCAGACCTATCATAGTCCAACAAAGAGAAAGACAAGCTAATAGAAAGGTATGAATGGGAACTCCAAGACATGCGGGACACTATGAAAAGATCAAACATAAGAATTCAAGGTATAGCAGAAGGGGAAGAATTTCAATTCAGAGGCTTAGTAGGTGTATTCCACAAAATCATAGAAGAAAATTTTCCCCAAATTGGGAAAGAAATGCCAATGCAGATACAAGAAGCATTTAGAACACCAAACAGACAAAACTAGAAAGATCCTCTTTTTGCCATGTTATAATAAAACTACTAAATATGCAAACCAAAGAAAATATATTGAAAGCAGTTAGAGAGAAAAAGCAAATAACCTTCAAGGGAAAGCCATCAGGATCACAGCAGATTACTCAACACAAACTTTAAAAGCCAGAAGGGCCTGGAGTGATGTATTCCAAGTTCTGAAAGATAAAAACTGTCAACAAAGATTTCTTTATCCTGCAAAGCTATCTATCCAAATTGATGGAGAAATAAGGACATTCCACAACAAAGACAGGCTAAAGGAATTTATGGCAACAAAACCAGCTCTACAGAAAATACTTTCAGGAATCATTCACGCTGAAGAGAAAGCAAAAAACACACAGCAGGAAATAGGAAAAAAGAATTCATACTCAAATAACAGTTAAAACAAGTGAGTAAAATGAAAACCAGGAAGAACTACAAAACAAGAAAAATGGAGAGATCAAATACATATCTTTCAATAATAACTCTTAATATCAATGGCCTCAATGCCCCAACCAAAAGACATAGACTTGCAGACTGGATTAAAAATCAGGATCCTACCATCTGTTGCCTCCAGGAAACTCACCTCTCATTAGCAGATAGAAACATTCTTAGTGCAAAAGGTTGGAAAAAGGTATTTCAAGAAAATGGGCCTAGGAAACAGGCAGTGCCTAATTTCGGACACACTCCAGTGTCAGTTAGGAAGCTGTATCCCTTCCTCTGCCTCTCCTAGCAACTCTCTAGGGCTGGGCATGCATGCCAGGGGCCTGTGGCAGGCAAAGTGTTGGTCACAAATCACATGGCCATATTCATGTTCGACTAGATTCCTATACAAAGTTACACCATTAAGATGGTCATAGAATGGGGAATAATGGTTATTCAATAAAAATATTCTGCAAATCAAAACCAGGAGAGGTTATCATCCCCAAATCACAGATTTTAATAAAAAACACAGCAGTTTTATATTTTATGAAGAGCAGCTGCCTTATAATGTCAGGGAGGGTGAAGCAGCCATTTGAGATCAGTAACTCAGAATTGAAAGTGTGCAGGTATGTGGAGGCCAGGGTTTATATGGGCACATGTGTGTGTGCACATGGATATGGAGGCCAGCAGTCAACATCCAGAGTCTTCCTCTATCTTTTCTTCCCCTTATTCTCTGAGACAGGGTCTCTCGTTGAACCTGAAGTAACTGACCAGGTTGCATTAGCTGGCCCTGGGTTCCCACTGTCTCCACCTGCCATGTATGAAGATTACAGGCCCATGCTAGCACATCTAGCACGTTATGTAGGTGCTGTGAATTGAACTCAGCTCCTCATGTTTGTGCAGCAAACACTTTATCTACTGAGCCGTCTCCCAAGTCCCACTGCTAAGGTTTTAGATGCCTCACTAGTGAGCTTTCCTGGTCTGGGCTCACTGCTGTCATAGCATTGACTTCATTAATTCAGCCAGCCACTCATAAGCTCTCTAGTACACTAAAATCCTCATGCATTCACCCATGCAATCTCTTCTTCTACACTTCAAAGAACTGCTGGCCACCTGACTCAGGTAGGTCCATCGATGACATGTACTAGTCCAAGTTGTTCCCAACTGGTCAGTCCTCTCATTAGGGACAGCTTCTAGGTCCAATTGATCTCCCCATACCTGGTGTGGGGATTTGATTCAGGCGTCCCCCACAAACTTAAATATTCTGAATGCTAGGTTTGCAGCTGATGGAGATTTTCCTCTAAGTGGACAAAAACCAAATAAATGTACTCATCAAAAATACTGGTTAGTATCTCAATTTTCATCTTTTTCAGGAGTCTCCATATTGATTTCCATAGTGGTTGTACAAGTTTGCATTCCCACCAATAGTGAATAAGGGTTCCTATTTCCCCACATCCTCGCCCACATTTATTGTTGGTTGGTTTTTTAATGCTTGCCATCCTTTCTGGAGTAAGGTGGAATCTCATTGTTAATTTGCATTAACCTGAATGTTAAGGATGTTGAACATTTTCTTAGGTGAGTATTATCCATTTGTATTTCTTCCTTTGAGAATTCCCTATTCAGTTCTCTGCCCCATTTTGGGGGGGGTGGATTGTTTGATTTTTTATTGCTTAGTTTGGAATTCTTTATAGATTCCAGATCTTAGGCTTCTGTCAGTGTTATAGCTGGAGAATATTTTCTTCCATTCTGTGGGTAGTCTGTTGGCTCTGTTTATATGTTTGTCTGTACAAGAGCTTTTAGGCTTCATGAAATCCCACTACTTTAGTGTTTGTTTCATTTCCTGGGCTACTGGTGTATTGTTCAGGAAGTCTTTCCCCAGTCTTATGTCATGGAGACTTCCCCCATCCAGTAGTTTGAGAGTTTCAGGTCT